>CM050519.1:74613580-74746280 GCA_027563665.1 Antrozous pallidus
AAACTATGAAGAAAATAAACAAGTGGGACTACATCAAAATAAAAAAAGCTTCTGCACAGCAAAAGAAACCATCAACAAAATATCAAGACTGTCCACTGCATGGGAGATCATATTTGCCAATGCTATATCTGATAAGGCTTTAATCTCTCTCCAATATTTATAGGAAATTCATACAACTTAACAAAAGGAAGATAAACAATCCAATAAAAAATGCGCAACTAGACTATTTATGAAAAAGGGCATAGAGAAGGCAAGAGACATACAAAAACATGCTAATCATCCTAGAGATGTAAATCAAAAGGATAATGCAGTACTATCTTACACCTGTCAGAATGACTATCATCAACAAATCAACGAATGACAAGTCCTGGCAAGGATGTGGAGAAGAAAGAACTCTTGTGCACTGATGGTGGGAATACAGAACTAGTACAGCCACTGTGGAGAAAAGTATGAAGTTTCTTTAAAAAATTAAAAATGGACCTCCCATTTGACCCAGTATTCCAACTTTTAGGAATATATCCCAAGAAAGCAAAAACATCAATCAGAAAGTACATATGTACCCCTGTGTTCATACCGGCACAATTTACAATAGCTAGGATTTGGAATCAGCCTGTATCCAACCCCAAAAATAACTATGGTACATCTATACAACAGAATACTATGCTATTATAATAAAGACAGAACTCTTACCATTTGCAACAGCATGGATGGGCCTGGAGAGCATACTAGCTAAATAAGCCACTAGGAGAAAGATAAATATTACATGATCTCACTCATTTATGGAATATAGTGAACAACATAAACTGATGAATGAAATAGATCCAGAGACACTGAAGCATTGAACAGACCATCCAACCTCTTGGAGAAGGTCAGGGGGAGTCGGGGAGGATGGAGGGGGTGGGGGGATCAAGTAAACAACTTGTATGCATGCCTATAATTATAACCCATGGACACAGTCAGTAGGTGGGGTAAAGGGCATTTGCAGAGGGGTGGTTGGAATGAGATGGGAGAGAAAAATTGGAGAAAAAGGATTCATATGTAATACTTTAAATTATTAAAAACCTAAAAAAGATAGAAAAATAGAACATAATGGCAGTCATTAAGAGACTGATGAAAAAAATATCAGTGTTAACAAATTAGAATTTTTAACTTCCAATCCATATGGCTTTGTTAAGAATTTCCATAACTAAATGAATATTCCAATGAAGAATTCTTCCCATTATTAACATTCTAGAGGCCCAATCCACAAATTTCGTGCATGGGGGTTGGTGTGTTCCAGCCTGCACCCTCTCTAATCTGGGATCCCTCTTCCAATCTAGGACTGCTGACTCCCAACAACTCACCTGCCTGTCCTGCCTGATTGCCAATAACCACTTCTGCCTGCCAGCCTGGTCACCCCTAACTGCCCTCCCCTGCCAGACTAATCTCCCCTAATTGTCCTCCCCTGCAGGCCTGGTTGCCACCAACTGCTCTCCCCTGCTGACCTTGTCACCCCTAACTGCCAGCCTCATCACCCCTAACTGTCCTCTCCTGCAGGCCTGTTTGCCCATAACTGTCCTCCACTGCAGGCCTGGCTGCCCCCAACTAAACTCCCCTGCTGGCCCGGTCACCCCTAACTTCCCTCTTGCCAGCCTGATTGTCCCTAACTCTCCTCCCCTGCCAGCCTGGTCACCCATAGTGGCTTGATCACCCCAAATTGCCCTCCCCTGGAGGCCTGGTCACCTATAGCTGTGCTCCCCTGCAGGCCTGGTTTTCCCCAACTGAACTCCCTGATATCCCAATCACCACTAACTTCACTCCTTTCCCAACCCAATTGTCCCTAACTGCCCTCTCCTGCTGGCCTGGTCATACCCAACTGCTCTCTCCTGCAGGCCTGGTCCCCCCTTCACTGCCCTCCCCTGCAGGCCTGGTCCCCTGCAAATGCAACTGCTCTCCCCTGCTGTCTTGGTTGCCCCCAATTGCCCTCGCCTGCATGTCTGGTCCCACCCAACTACCCTCCCCTGACAGCCTGGTCACCCCTAACTGCCCTCCCCTGCAGGCCTGGTACCTCCCAACTGCCCTCCCCTGCTGTTCATCGTGTGATGGCCATCTTGTGTCCACATGGGGATGGCCATCTTGTGGGTTGGAGTGATGCTCAACTTGCATATTTCATCTTTATTACATAGGATATAACTTTCACCAGGCATCACAAGTGTTTATAAAGCATAAAATAATCTTATGAAAACAAATACTCAATAGCAGGAATCACCAGTTGAGTAATAAAAGAAATACTTGTTTTGAAATGGAAATCAATTTATGAAAGGAATTTTAACCACAGTTTGGAGTGGATTGGAAATATCTGCAGTTAGTCATAATCCAATGTATTATAGTGTAGTAGAAGCCTTCCACACATACAAAGTTATACATTGTTAGAGGAATTGCATACTGATTTAAATATCAATACCATAAATACTGGTCTCCATATTTTAATGAAG
Source organism: Antrozous pallidus (assembly GCA_027563665.1). NCBI lineage: Eukaryota > Metazoa > Chordata > Mammalia > Chiroptera > Vespertilionidae > Antrozous > Antrozous pallidus. The sequence goes on from CM050519.1 coordinate 74,616,055, forward strand.
AGGCAATTGATATATCTTTATGCCCTGCTGTACTGAAATGAACATTTTGAGCACTTTAAATTATATCTGTCCTCAAAGAAAGGATGTTTCTTATTCCTACTGTATTTAAACACAAAACAAAGATATGATGAAATGTATTGATAATGCATACCAAGGCTTGATCCATAATGATTTGTATTTTCAGAGTTCTTTTCATTAGCGTAACATCCATTTTTTTCTGTAAAACAGAGGGCATGAGATAAATAAAACATTTTTAATCACTGCCTTGATCTCAGAGCTGAAGACCCAGCTTTGTCTGAGAAGGACGTCAGGATGACTTCTGGTCTAATTAGCATATTAAGCTTTTACTATTATAAAATAGTGGCCTGGTACACAAAATTCATGCATGGGGGAGGGGGATGTCCCTCAGCCCGGCCTGAACCTTCTCCAAACTGGGATCCTTCAGAGGATGTCTGACTGTTGGTTTAGGCCTGATAACTGGGGGATTGGGCCTAAACTGGCAGTCAGACATCCCTCTCACAATCCAATACTGTTGGCTCCTAACCGCTCACCTGCCTGCCTGCCTGATTGCCTCTAACCACTCTGCCTGCCTGACTGATCAACCCCCACTGACTCCCCAGCAGTATGCTTTCCCCCAACTTCCCACCCACCTGCCTGATTGCCCTCATCTGCACCCCCCCCCCCGCCAGCCTGCTTGCCACAACAGCCTCCCCTGCTGGCCTGCTCACCCCCCACCCCCCTGGCTGCCTGAGCACCCTTGCCTGCCCCCCTGAAATTCTTCTTGTCCCCTGTTACCCCTCCCCTGCCAGCCTGATCACCACCAACTGCCCTCCCCTGCAAACCTAATTGCCCCTAATCATCTCTATCTTGGCCCCACCAACAAGGCTTTGTCTGAAATGATGTCTGAAGTTCTCCTGGAAGGTGTCCTAGTCTTATTAGCATATTACTTTTTTAATAGTATATATATATATATATATATCTTGATATTAGGGGAAAATAATAATTTTCATTTTAAAGTATGTGTATTTATATTTATTACACTTCCAAATTATATATGACTAGAGGCCTGGTGCATGAAATTTGTGCATGGTGGTGTGTGTCCCTCAGCCCAGCCTGCATCCTCTCCAACTGGGGACCCCTCGGGGACATCCCTCTCACAATCCAGGACTGCTGGCTCCCAACTGCTCACCTGCGTGCCTTCCTGTTGCCCTTAACCACTTCTGCCTGCCAGTCTGATCACCTCGTAACCATTCCCCTGACAACCTGGTCATCCCTAACTGCCCTCCCCTGAAGGCCTGGTCACTCCTAACTGCTCACCCCTGCAGGCCTGGTTGACCCCAACTTCTCTCCTCTGCCGGCCTGGTCTCCACAACTGCTCTCTCCTCCAGGCCTGATCCCTCTCAACTGCCCTTCCCTGCTGGCCTGATTGCCCACAATTACCCTCCCTTGCAGTACTGTTTTCTCCTAATTTCTCTCCCCTGCTGGCCATCTTGTGATGGCCATCTTGTGTCCACATGGGGGCAGCCATCTTTGATCATGGGGGCAGCCATCTTGTGTGTTGAAATGATGGTCAATTTGTATATTACTATTTCATTATATAAAATAGAAGACTGGTGCACAGGTGGGGCCAGCTGGCTTGCCCTGAAGGGTATCCTGGATCACAGTGGAGATTCCTTTAGGGCATAGGGCAGCCTGAGTGAGGGTTTCCAGGCCAGCCATGCCCTCTGTCACCCAAGCAGAAGCCCTGGTATCTGGGATTTATTTATCTTCTACAATTGAAACTTTGTAGTCTTCAGCAGAGGCCAGAGCAGGCCAGGCTGGGCAGGAAGCATGGCTTCCTGCATTGCCAGGGAAACCTAAGTCTCCTGCTCATCCGTGGCCTCAGCCATCTTGGTTGGGTTAATTTGCATACTCACTCCTGATTGGCTGGTGAGAGTGGCTTGTGGGCATAGCAGAGGTATGGTAAATTTGCATGTTTCTCTTTTATTAATGTAGATATTCTTATTCATATATTCATAAAATACTTAAGTATCTTATAAGAGGTTTTAATATAATTAATATGTTTAAATTTTTTTTCTAAATGTGACAAATTTCTATGAGAATAAGTGTATCAAAAGTATCAAAATGAAAATTTCAGAATATGGCAGCTTACTTCTGACTTCACAAGAATCCTGTAGGCCAGATCTCCCAATTGAATTATAGGATAATTGTCTTGTAAGAGGAGAAAATCAGCTTTATTATTCTTTATTTGATAAAGCATATGCTCAAACATAGCTGTGGATTCCAATGGTTCAATTCCATAACTGACATTCACCAACTGCAATAATCCCCTGAATATTTAAATACATAAAAAGACATAAAACTAATTAAATTATATTTTCTCTTTGAGAAATGTAAATCAATACCAAATAAAAACTTTTGTACAAATTTGATAGTTATCCCTATGTTACAATTAAATCTAGGAATCATTCCATTTTACTCACATTAACTTTCAACCTAATTTTGTACCATCTGTCTATTATGGCATTTACAAGTCCCTGTGGTTCTTGTAGGGCTAATCCATATGAATATTCTTTATACTAGTGGACTTATTCTGAATACATTTTATGACTGTAAGCTTAGGATAGAGACAATAGAATATAAAAAATATATATAAGAGGACAAGGAAAAGAAAGCATATAAGAAGAAATACAACCAAAGCCTATATTTTCTTTGCTTTCACCCTATCACTCAAGGAATTTGGAAAAATTAAAGTGTTATGCAAGATTGTCAATCATGCACAACTCTGGAATTTGCAATTACCTGAGTCCAGAACAGATGCTTAGTGTCACGACTGAATTTGGAATCTCTGCGGCATATCCTTGATAAAAGCAATGCCTCTAACAGGAGTACATAAAGGTACATTCATGAATGATTTGTACATAAAGTGTGTGGTTTTATAGTTACTTTATGGACATTATGAAATTCATAGATTTAGCCAATTAAGCAATATTAGTTACCATTTATCTGATTTCCTTTTGATCTACCTATAATTACTCCCTCTAACACTTGTCTGCCTATAAATCCAACCCAAAAAATCCTTGCTTATATAAAAAAATCTATAATTTTGAAAGAACCTTTTAGAATAGCACATATAGCTTACCAGACCAAAATGAAAAAAAAAAGATGAAGGAGTTTGTCACCTCCAAACCAGTATTATATGAAATGTAATACTTTAATGTAATGCTTCTACAAGAATAATAAGAAAAAAGATAAACATATGAACAATAAAATGGCAATAAATATATATCAACCATTGAATCTAAAAAAATAAACCAAGCAAAACAGAAATGAAAGAAAGAATAAAACCTAATGTAAGCTGTAAGATTTAATAAGTAGCAACATATTAATACTAGAAATCTGGTACATGAAAATTCATGCACTGGAGGAGGGTGTTTCTCAGTCTGGTCTGCTCTCTCTCATAGTCTGGGAGCTCTCAGGGGTGGGAGGCAAACTGGCTATCATGGGAAGGCAACGCACCATCACACCCCTGCTGTTGTCACTGCCAGCAACACCAGCCTAGGTCAGCCCTGGTTATCTGAGCCTCGGGCTTCTCTGGGTGGCTGGGCAGCTGCCATCTGAGGCTTGCCTGCACCTTGGGCTGGTCCTGGGCAGCTAGGGTGCTGAGTGGTCTAGGAGACTCCAAAGGCAGGCACAACGGGTGGCCGGGCACCTACTGCCCCAGCGGAGTTGAAGGGACTGGGCACTACCATCTTATGGCTTTGGGCACTGCTATCTTTGAGAGCATGGCAGTCAATTACTATATTCCCTCCTTATTGGCTGTGGGTACTGCTATATTTGTGACCATGTGATGGTCAATTAGCATATTACGTCTTTATTAGATTATTAGATTAGGATTGGCCATAAATTGTAACCCAAATAGCATTCTAATACAAGATGTTTATAAAAAGGGTAACTAATTTGAGAGGATGCAGGAAAATTTCCTGTGCTTTTCACTTTTTTCTTAAAGCCAAATGTGCTAAAAAAATAAGGTGTATTAATTTTTAAAAAGATATTATTGAGGAAATAAAAAGGCAAGCTATGGCCTAGATGAAATGATTCATACTACATATATTTTATTTCATTTACTTATTTGTTAACTTAAATTTTATTTTTAATTGCAGTTAACCTTAATATTATTTCATATTAGATAATTTACAATGTGTTTTCCTTGATATTTTCAGAAACCACCTGGCACCATAAATAATTTTAGCATTATTGACTATATTTTCTATGCTGTACTCTACATTCCTGTGAATATTCTGTAAATGGCAATTTGTACTTCTTAAACCCTTCCCTTTTTCACCCAGTCCTTCAAGTCCCCTCCCCATCTGACAACCATTATTCTGTTCTATATATATTTATTTTGTATCTATGTTCAAAAGTGTTTGTAATTTTAATGAACTCCAGTTTATTTTCTGTTATTGTTTGTGCATATATTTTAAAAGAACTTGTACCTAATTTATAAAGAGATATTATAACTCACTAATAAAAATATATATAACCCAATTAAAACTCTGCAATAGTTTTTTATAATAAAAACTTAGAATACAGCTATAATAATCAAAACAGTGTGGTACTGTAATAGTAGAGACATACAGACTGATGCAATAGAATTATGACTTCAGAAATAAACACATACATCTATAGTTAGTAGATTTTTACATAACTTCCAAGATTATTCAATGTATAAGGAATAGTCTTGTCAACAAATTGTGCTGGAAAAACTCAAAAACTATATGCAATATAATATCAGGTAATTACTATATAACATCCTATATAATAAAAGTCTAATACGCTAACTGTCCAAACGTTCCAGTGTTTGACTAGTCACTATGATGCACACTGACCAATGGATACAGATGTTCCGACCATTAGGTTAGTTTGCTGCTGGGACTTGGTCAATCAGGACTGGATGAGAAGGGCCGGACATGCCCTGGAACCATCCTGTGGTCCTTTACTGGACTGATCGTGTACCAGAGGCATCCCTTGGCCTGGCCTGCACCCTCTTGCAATCCAGGACCCTTCAGGGAATATTGGAGAGCTGGTTTCAGCCCAATCTCTGCTGGTCAGACTGAGGGTCCCCACAGATGCATGAATTCATGCACTGGGCCTCTAGTGTACAATAATTAAGTCCAAATAGATTAAACATCCAAATATAAGAGCTGAAAATAAAAAAACTCTTACAAGAAATTATAGTGGTAAATCTCCATAAATTTGGATATGGCAGTGGGCAGTCTTTCCTTAGTTCTGACAGAGAGAGCACAAACAACAACCAAAAATAAATTGGAATCATTAAAATTACAAAAACTTTTGCAGATCAAAGGATAAGATCTAGAAAGAGACAACTCATTAAATGGGGAATAATATTTGCAAATCATATAACTGATAAGGGTCTTATTCAAATCAATATCAAAATAACAAATAGCATCTGTAATACTTTCATCAATAAGGATACATTTTTTTAAATTAAAAATAAGTACTAGTGAGGATCTGGAGCACTTGGAACAATACAACAACAAATGACCCAAGAAAGCTAAACTGTCATTAGAACAATAGAACACATTAAATCTACACTTAACCTAGGTGACTGCTTTCAAATTTAGGTTATCTAGACATGAAGAATGCAACCGAAAATCACACCCTCTGCCAATAAGCAAGAAAATCACAGCAAAAATGGGAAAATACAACTGATATCAATATTGACATGAGACATATGTTGAAACTATCACACAAATATTTTTTTAAATTTCTTGTTTGATTAAGGTATTACATATGTGTCCTTATCCCCCTACCCCCTTCCAACCCTCCCCCACCTCACCACTCATGCCCTCACCCCCCTAGTGTCCATGTCCATTGATTAGGCTTATATGAATGCATACAAGTCCTTTTGTTGATCTCTTTCCCTTACCCCCACCCTCCCCTACCTTCCCTCTGAAGTTTGAGAGTCAATGCTTCTCTGTCTCTGGATCTGTTTTTGTTCATCAGTTTATATTGTTCATTATATATATATTCCATAAATGAGTGAGATCATGTGATACTTATCTTTCTTTGGCTTATTTCACTTAACAGAATGCTCTCCAGTTCCATCCATGCTCTAGTTTGAAGCAGCCACCTTTTCCTCCTTTCCCTTCTTACACAAAGATTTTTTTAAAGCAATGAAAACTTGTTACAATGAACACCAAAATTAAATTCTAGGCAGGAAGATGGTGCAAAAGAAGCCCTAGTTCTTCAATCCTCCAACAAACAGACCAATTCAGCAACATTTCACAGGTAATTTCCCTTTGTGAGAAACCAGAAACCAATAGAAAGCCTCCTGCACATCATAGGAGAGTGGAAAATCTCTTACCAAAGCCAATAGGGAGGATTGGGAGACCTTTTCACCAGAAACCCTGCCCCTGAGCACTACCTTATGATCAGAAAGACATCCTCTGGTTACCATCCAACTGATGGGTGGGAAGCAGTTTGTGCACAAGGCCAGTGCCCTAATATTTCTGACCCAAAGAACTAGTATCTGTGACAGGAGTCCTGGAGATCCCATGGGCTCAGCACAGTCTAGCCACCCAAGCAACAGTAGAGGTGGCGGCTACCAGACACCATTGATTCATCACACCCCAACTCTGCCCAGAGTGAGTGGATGGAAAATTCCAGCTCTGTGCTTCCTCCTGGGGTAGGAAAGAGTTAATCCACACATGCACTTCACCACAAAAGCCCAAGGAACTAGCATCTGTCTCACCAATCTTGGAGCCCTGATGAGTCCCGCACACTCCAGTTGACAGGGAAAGAACAGAGGCAGCAGCTCTGGATGGTAAATGCCTCTGGTCCTTTCTGCTGACCAGCACAGAGAAGGCAAGAATAAACAGATGCTTGCTTTGCCCTGAAGATCACAAAGTGCTAGTAGAGGCCCCCAAATCTCTTTCCAGGATGTTTAGCGGAGTCCTTTCTGTACTCCCCCAAAGTGAAGGCTGAGAGAGCCCTCTAAGAAGCAGACACCAAAGCAGAGAATTAATAAAATAGTCAGGAAAAGATGGCTCACACAAAGGAATAAGATAAATCTCCAAAACTGACCCTAATGAAACCAAGTTAAATGATTTACCTGACAGAGAATTAAAATGAACTCCCATGAACATGCTCACTGAGCCCAAGAGAACAATGCAAAAATGCCTGGACAATGTCCTTTGTAAAGAATGTAGACAAATTACAGCAATTGAGAAAATATTTGTATACCATCTATCTGGCATAATACATATTCACATAATAGATATCCAGGTTGCTCAAAAATTTATTAAAAAACAATCAAGAGACATTTAATGGATATTTCACAAAAAGAGAATAAATACATGAAAATATGTTCAACATCATTAGTTACTGGGAAACTAATAAAAATACATTTTTAAAAAATCTCTAACCTATAGTATTATCTCCATTTGTATCTCTACCTTTTAGTAGAATCTAACCCAGCAAATATGTAGCCTAATCCTCAATGAAGGACATAATGCAGCTACCCTCCCCCCAAATACGTATATCTAATAGGCTCTGTTCATCTCTGGTCCTGTCTCCTTCAAGTTCCAACTGCTTCAGCATCCCTGAACTGCAATATCTTAGTAGTTGCTTAATTCTACTTCTTATGCTGTGCTTAAGACATTATTCCCAGTCAGAAGGTCAAGTTAAATTTGAGACTCATCTTCTAAGTGTCCTGTTTCTCAGTGAGAAATCTTCTGATCTGTCTATTGCCAAATGTCTAAAAACAGATACCTTATGTACAATATTTTCTTGTGCTCTCTACTTGTAGATGATGAGTATAACATGCTATGCCAGATGCCTGTGCATACCTTATTTATTTTGTTTTTAATTTATTTTTATTATGGAGAATATTTCAGATTTCTCCCATCACCCCCCCCCCCGTGCAAGTCCCATCCATCTAACTCCGTCCCACACCACCACAGGACTTCATCTCACTATTGTCTGTGTCCATGAGCTGTGCCTATATGGATTTATATTAATATCTCAATTACAATAAAGAAATAGAATCTGGTCAAAACCAGTTTGACTCAGCAAACTGAGCAAAATAGAGCATCGGCCTGTGGACTGAAAGGTCCCAGGTTCGATTCCGGTCAAGGGCATTTACCTTGGCTGCTGGCACATCCCCAGTAGGGAGTGTGCTGGAGGCAGCTGATCGATGTTTCTCTCTCATCGATGTTTCTGACTTTCTATCCCTCTCCCTTACTCCCTGTAAAAAAAAAAAAAATCAATAAAAAATATATTTAAAAAAAGAAATAGAATCTGACCAATCATTTGTCAACATTGGTTTCTTCCAAATCAGATATTTTGGCATTTTGAGTTCTAATTAAAATTCCAATGTTTCATACTAAATATATTCAGTTTCTGTACCTAATATGCTTTTCTGTCCTCACTTTCTCAGTGGTCAATCTACAATTTCCACCATTACCTCTCCTCTCAGAGACTAGGCTATATCAATTTAAACTACTCAATGTGTTTTTGTTTTTTTAATCTTTTTTAGCTCTTTCATCTATTTTTGGTTTGTTTGTTTCTTCTCAAACTTCCAGATAATAAATGACTTTCTTGTATAAGCGACTCCTAAATTTTAAACTTAGAAAGTAGTTTTTCTATTCCATATGATTTTATTGTAATTGCCATATTATACTTAGATTTTTTATTTGTTTTCCCAATAATTCTGTGAAGTATAAAACAATAATTTTATTCTCAATAATGGCATGTAAAAAAATAGAATCTTGACAGAATAAAAGGAAAACTTACCTTTTTAAATGAAGAATCTGGATACAATGCTCCTGACTTTTTGTATAAATATACGAGGAAATGAGGGTCTAAAAATGACCTAATTCAACCAAGATAATGACACTTCGTTATATGAGTTTAATTGATAAAAGAAACTTCCAGAATCATGAAATTAAACAAATTTACTTTCAATTATAGAAGCTTAAATATCCAAACAATTAAATGCGCTCATCTTTCCATGATCTAATTTGCCTTCTAAAAGCATAATCCTATACAATACAAGCCTAGTATCTAAATTATCCCCTCAGGCTATCTTTTGACCAGGAGTTCAACCGCTCTCTGTAACATACGCTGTCCACCAGGGGCTGGCATAGAATATGGCAGGCATTGGCAACACAGTGCTGACAGTGGGCAGCAGTGAAGATGGGACCGCAAGTGGGATGGAGGAGCAGGTAAGTTGGTGGCGCCAGGCCAATTCGGGTACAAGTGAGGGCCCAATAGACCCACCAATTGCCCTGCAGACAGTGACCAGCAATGGCACAAGGGGGTACGGCCCCTCTTGATCGCTCCACAGAAAGGATGGTGGAGCAGCTGAGGGGGCAGTGCCAGGCCAAGGTGAAATGCCAGGTGGGGTTATGGGGCTGAGGGGCTGGGGATGCGAGCGGGGACCCAATCTTCACGAGGGGAGGGTGTCTCCCATGGGACCGCACCCATGCACGAATTTGTGCACTGGGCCTCTAATGTGTATACGAGAGAAAAGAATAACCAGTATAACCAGATACCAGTATGGAAGCTGCAATGATACAGCTTTACCTGAAGTAAAAAGCAGAGCTTCCCAGATTCCCATAATAAAATTTACTTTTAGATTTAAGCATCAATACACCTAATAGCATAAATAGGCCAGCCAATATTTACAAACAAGTATCCATTCACTGATAAAGGCAAAAAACATGTTTTTGTCATTAGTTTTTATGCAGTTATGCTGCGGTTAATACCACCTCAGCGTTCTCATTGCCTTAAAACAGCAATGGATGTTCACACATTTACTGCAGGTTGGGCTAATGCTACCTTCATTCTGGAACCCAGGAAAAGGCATGGACCCTCCTTGGAGAATGCCTTCCTTTTCGCAGAAAGAGAAAAAAATTGTGGGAGCACCGAACAGTCCTCAAAGTCTTTGTTTAGAAGCAGGATATGGTGCCCCTGCTCACATTTCATAAGCCAACCTAAAGGGTCTCTGTAGACAAATCCAATGTAAACATGCTTCAGAAATTAGGCCTTTCTCCTGGAAGAAAGTGGTCATCCTGGAACAATCTAACACCATTATTTATTGTAGGAAGACTGGACTTTCTCAAGGATGCCAAACACCAAAAGGCATTTCAAGGCCATTATTGAGAGGACTAGAGCATTGGCAGGGTACTTTCAGTCAACAGGAACTCTCTCGGCCTGCTTTGGTGTCTCTCATTCCTGATAACCTTTCCTTTTCCTCCAGTAAAATAACAAAACTAGAGAGATCCCTAGGGAAAAACAGATATTGATCAGTTCACATTTTATACATATTCTTAAGGAAAAAACTCTGAATGGCCTGGGCTGGTTCAGGTTCAAGTACCTGGGAAAAATAATGTGTGGGGACTGAAAAGTAAAATAAAAATTTAAGGGAGTTATAATATATCAGGGAGAATTAACATAAAACCATACACACAAACAACTACTGGAAAATTCACTCTATCAAATCACAAGAATTCATAGCAAAACAGTAAGACTCGCAGATTCTATACATTGCCCAGTTACTCAATTAGGAAAACAAAGGGGACTTCTGCAGATATGCCATCTGTATATTCTCTCTGAAGAATATAATATGAAAGTATTTTACCTGAACAATACCTGAGTTAACGTAAAATTACAAAAGGAAAAAAATACAAAACAGTAATAAAACTTGAGAAATGCAAGACATTTAAATAACTGAACGCACTAGATTTACATCTTAAATGTAAGTAGAATTTTAAAAATACTATAGTAATGTTATGAAATAAATTTAGATCTGAGAGTTACAAGAGAGGAATCTGAGGACCTAGAAAAGAAAGTAAAAATATAAAGTTGATAAAATTTAATTTTGTATCAATAAATCACACAAAGAAAGTAAGAAGATAATCAATAGGATAGCATATTTGCAACATACAGAACAGATAAAGGATTAATCTCTATAGGAAACCAAAGTTCTCAAATCTGATTTAAGATAACTAGAGGCCTGGTGCATAAAATTTGTGCACTGGAGGAGAGGGGTGTGTTTGCCTCAGCCCAGCTTGCACCCTCTCCAATCTGAGACCCTTCTCACAATCTGTGACTGCTAGCTTCCAACCACTTGCCTTCCTGCTTACCTGATTGCCCCTAACCACTTCTGCCTGCCTGATCATCCCCAACCGCTCCCCTGACACCCTGATCGACATCTAACTGCTCCCCTACTGGTCCATTAGCCCCCAACTGCCTTCCCCTGTTGGCACAGTCACTCCAAAGTACTCTGCCCTGCCAGCCTGGTCACCACAAACTGTCCTCCCATGCAGATCTGGTTGCCCCTAACTGCCCTCCCCTGCCAGCCCAATCACCCATAAATGCCCTCTCCTGCTAACCTGATTGCCCCCAAATGCCCTCCCCTGCTGGCCTGGTTGCCCTTTACTGCCCTCCTCTGTCAGCCATCTTGTGTCCATATTGGGGCAGCCATCTTAAGTGAGGGTGTGATGGCTCTCTTCATTATATAGAATAAGAAAGAAAAGCAGAATGACAAGGCATAGATTGAAAATAAATACCAAAGACACATGAGTAAAAATAAAGATCCAAAAGAAAAAACAAAAGCTTGGGAGAGGTCATCCTCTCTAATAAAAGAGTAATATGCAAATTGGCCATACTTCCATTACACCCATAAGCCACACCCACCAGCCAATCAAGAGTGAGTATGCAAATTAACCCAACCAAGAGGGCTGTGGCCATGGAGCAAGCAGGAGGCTTGGGTTTCCCAGGCAATAAAGAAAACCAAACTTCCCACACATCCTGGCCAACCCAGGCCTCCACTCAAGGCTACAAAGTTTCAATTATAGAAGGTAAAAAAATTCCAACAAAAATGGTTGAGGCCACAGAGCAAGCAGGAGGCTTGGCTGTGCTCAATGCTACAAACATTCAAATATAGAAGATAAATAAATCCCAGCTACCAGGGCCTCGACTTGTGTCACCAGGGGCCGTGGCCAGCCTGCAAACCACCACAAGCCCCTAATTTAGGCCGCTCCATGCCCCAAGGGAGCCCCCACCTGATCTAGGACACCCTTCAGAGCAAATCAGCTGGCCCTTACCTATGCACCAGGCCTCTATTTTATCGAATAAAAGAGTAATATGCAAATTGACCATCATTCCAACACACAAGACAGCTGCCCCCATGTGGTCAAAGATGGCTGCCCCCATGTGGACACAAGATGGCCACCACAAAATGGTCATCAGGGGAGGGCATATAGGAGAAACCAGGTCTGCAAGGGTGGGCATTTGTGAGCAATCAGGCCAGCACTGGAGGGAAGTTGGGAGGGACCAGGCCTGAAAGGGAGGACAGTTGGGGATGATCAAGCTGCAGGGGAGCTAGTTAGGTGTGACCAGGACAGCAGAGGAGGAAAGCTGGGGGCAACTGGGCCTGCAGGAAAGTTGGAAGGGACCCAGGCCTGCAGGTGAGAGCAGTTGTGGGGATCAGGCCTGCAGGGGAGAGCAGTTAGGGGTAACCAGGCCTGCAGGAGTGGGCAGTTATGCTCAAACAAGCTGGGGAGCAGTTAGGCATCAATCAGGCTGACAGGGGAATGGTTAGGGGGTGATCAGGCAGGCAGGCAGAAGCAGTTAGGGGCAATCAGGAAGGCAGGCAGGTGAGCAGTTGGGAGTCAGCAATCTTGGATTGTGAGAGGGATGACCCAGTTTGGAGATGGTGCAGGTTGGGCTAAGGGACACCCCCCCCACCTGCAAGAATTTCATGCACCGGGCCTCTAGTATACTATAAAATGTGAATATTAAATCAGATACTATATGAAAATTGCTTAGGAATAACCCCAGCAAATGTTATGTGTTCAAAGAATTCCAGTTACTTTTGTTGTTTTTATTATTATCATCACTATTGTCATTATTATTCACACTCTTGACCCACAAACCTATTTCATGATATCAAGGCTACCAAACAAAATCTATATTATATAAAAACTAGAGGCCCAATGCACAAAATTTATGCAAGAGTAGGCCTTCCTTTCCCCTTCTACTGCCACCCACTTCCCTCTGGCCCCCAGGGGGCCAGGCTTCATCTGAAAGGTCATCTGATTAACATATTATGCTTTTATCATTATAGATATACATACAAGAATGTTTATTGCAGGATTCAATAAACAAATGACAATTTCTGGAAATAACTTCATTGCCTATCAATATTACATACTGTTGGACTCACGGCTGCCACCCCCTTCCACACAGTCAGGCCGAGGTAGCGCCTGTTCCTGCAACCCTGCTACCATCTCCTTCACTATTCCACCATCTGCCCCCACTTCCCTACCATGGAACCCTGCAAAGTGAGGGAACTCCAGGCCTTCCTGAAAATATGTAAGCAGGACCCAAGCATTCTGCCCACCAAGGATATGTGCTTCCTGAGAGAATGGGTGGAGAGAATGAGAAATAAAATATTACCTGCTACTTATAAAACTAAATCAGAAGAAAATAAGGAGGAAAAACAAATAGTAAGAAGGTAGAGGGAGACAAAAAGACAGATGAACCATCCAGTGAGGAATGTGATCTAGAAATTCACAGCAAGAGTGTGATTGAACCAGACACTGATACCCCTCAAGAAATGGGAAATGAAAATGTAGAGATAATTGACAAGATGATGGATCAGGCAAATGATAAAAAAGTGGCTGCCATTGATGCCCTAAATGATGATGAACTACAGAAAGCCATAGGTTTGTTCATAGATTCCATCAAGCTGGATCCTCACGTGGCCATTCTGTATGCCAAGAGAGCCAGTGTCTTCATCAAATTACAGAAGCCAAATGCTGCCATCTGGGATTGTGACAGAGCTATTGAATAAATCCTGATTCAGCTCAGCCTTACAAGTGGTGAGGGAAAGCACACAGACTTCCTGGCCTCTGGGAAGAAGCAACCCATGATCTTGCCCTTGCATGTAAATTGGATTATGATGAAGTTGCTAGTGCATTGCTGAAAGAAATTCAACCAAGGGCCCAGAAAATTGCCGAACATCAGAGAAAGTATTAGTGGACATGGGAAGAACAAGAGATCAAAGAAAGAATGGAAAGGGTTAAGAAGGCTCAGGAAGAACATGAGAGAGCCCAGAGGGAGGAAGAAGCCAGAAGACAATCAGGAGCACAGAGTGGCTCTTTTCCAGGTGGCCTTTCTGGGGAAATGCCTGGTAATTTTCCTGGAGGCATGCTTGGAATGGGAGGAGGCATGCCTGGTATGGCAGGAATGACTGGGCTCAATGAAATACTTAGTGATCCAGAGATTCTTGCAGCCATGCAGGACCCAGAAGTTATGGTGGCCTCCCAGGATGTGGCTCAGAACCCAGCAAATATCTATCTATATAGGAACCTAAGCGACCATCACAACCAAATGGATGACCAAACAGGCTGTGTGGGGCAACCAGTCCAGCAGGCGGATTAGTGAAGGATGACCAAATGACCAAGCTGTAGGCTGTGCGGGAGACCAGGCCGGCAGGGGGTTAATGAGGGATGACCAGACAACTGAGCAGCATGTTGCGTGGGGCAACCAGGCCAGCATGTGGGCAGTTGGGGCAACCAGGCTGGTGGGGGTGGTAGTTGGGGACAATTAGGCCAGCAGGCAGAGGCAGTTAGGGGTGATTGGGCTGGCAGGGGGGTAGTGAGAAGTAATCAGGCTGGCAGGCAGGGGAGTGATTAGGATAGTCCCAATGGGATCAGGCCTAAACCGGCAGTTGGACATCACCCAAGGGGTCCCAGATTGAAGAGGGTGCAGGCTAGGCTGAGAGGACCATCCTTTCCCCCTCCCCCACCCCACCCCATGAATGAATTTCATTCACCATGTCAAATTATCAGAGCAACCCAAAGGTTATGAATCTCATCACTAAATTGTCAGCCAAATTTGAAGTCAAGCATAATACCCTCTGACAAATAAAGCCCTTGCTGAAGGAAAAGCAACTTGGATCACCCAATGGATGTCATGATAATACAAACCAGTGTACCTCTGACCTTCTCATGACAAAAGCTGGGGTTCTTTGAAGAGAATCACTACCCCTCTGCACCAAATGCAGCTGTAACATTTTACAGTGGTTTGCCATCATGGTATATATTCAGATGATGTTTTCCTACTAGAAATTACAAAGTTTAAACAATTTTAAACCTTAAAAATATTTGAAAACAAATTTAAAAAGTGGGTTACAAGCTACATTTTCCTTTGTCAATATATATATTAAATACTGTTAAATGTTATCTATTGAAGGATGAGTTATGAAACACATAAAGAGTAGGAAAATAAGCACCATTAATCAATAAGACCTGCCAGTAGTAATAGTCTACTTCTACTCTCATAAAAACAAAATTGTGGGTAGGTTTTATTTAATAGAAGAATGAAATATAAGTAGGAAATTGGGAAAAATGCACACAAAATTATTAATATTGATTTTTTAGAGTGAAGATAGAAAACAGAATATTTAAGATGTTAAAAATACAATAAAATTGAGAAAAATATTCTAGAATGTCAAGTAAAGTTCTTAAAATCATGTAAATATTTAAAACAATGAGAAGACAAAGAGGAACCAAGATGGCAGCATAGGTAAATACCTATACTGCTGCCCCACTCAACAATTTCAAAACTACAACTAAAAGACAAAATGGACATCATCCAGAACCGGAAAACTGGCTGAGTGGAAATTCCACACACAAAAAAAAAGGAAAGATAAAAGAACACTGTGACTCAGAGGAGCTGCAGAGGGCAGAGTTGCAGAGATGTACAGAGACAGAGGTGCGGAGATGCATCCGAGCAGAAAGGGTGGGCGGCTGCATACCCAGCTGGATTTCTCAAAGAGGGATACAAAGGCATTCCACTGGACTGATCCCCAGTTCCAGGCGAGTCTTAGGGAACCCAGACTCATACAGGGTGAAACTGGACAGTAAGGAGGAAGCACACTGAGATTTGGAAGCTGCAGAGGTGCATGAGCTTGTGGAGAGGAAGCATGGCTGGCTCTCTCGTTTGGGAGGGAAAAAAAAAACAAAAAATAAAAAAAACCACCATACTGCATTGTTTTCCAGTTCCAGGTGAGATTTTGTGTATCCAGACTTATTTGGGGAGAAATTGAACTGTCTGGCAGCAGACACAGCTCAGGGGCAGCTTTCTCTCAGAGGTGTGTGCAGCCGTTGCCGTGGAGCATGGAGACCCTGGCATCATTTAGGGCGTGACTGATGGGAAACGAAGGCTGACTGCTCAGCCCAGAGATTTTGTCCCATCCAATCTGAGCACAGAAGCTCTCCCAGCATAGAGACAGCTGATCCTCACAGCCAATTGGCCTGGAGGTCAACACCTCCCAGTGATAGCAACAACAATCTAGGCTCAACTATAAGACTGTGCAACCCATAAAGGGGTGCACCAAAAGTATCCACCTTAGGTAACTGGGGAGGCTGAGCCACTTTCCCCTAGAGGACACCCACTATACAAAGCTACTCGACCAACTCAGGGAAGCAGCCAAAATGCAGAGACATGGAAACAAATCACATTTGAAAGAAATGGAGGAAAAAATATGACTGGACATAGAGTTCAAAACCACTGTTTTAAGATTTTTCAAGAGGTTTTTAGAAAAGGCCTATAAATTTAACGAGACCCTTGAGGATATGAAAAAAAGACCAACTGAAAATTAAGCATACACTGACTGAAATAAAATATATTGTACAGAGACCTAAAAGCAGACTAGAGGGCTGCAAGAATCAAGTCAAACATTTGAAATACAAAGAAGCAAAAACCACCCAGCCAGAAAAGCAAAAAGAATCCAAAAAGTTGAAGATAGTGCAGGGAGCCTCTGGGACAACTTCAAGCATACCAACATCCGAATTATGGGGGTGCCAGAAAAAGAGAGAGAGAGCAAGATAATGAAAACCTATCTGAAGAAATAGTGACCAAAAACTTCCCACACCTGGTGAAAGAAATAGACTTAAAAGTCCAGGAAGTGCACAGAACCCCAAACAAAAGGAATCCAAAGAGGACTACACCAAGACACATCATAATTAAAATGCCAAAAGCAAAAGACAAAGAGAGAATATTAAAAGTAGCAGGAGAAAAAGAGTTAGTTACCTATAAGGGAGCACCCATACGATTGTCAGCTGATTTCTCTCTTTTTGTTTTAATTTTTTGTAAAATATATTTTATTGACTTTTTACAGAGAGGAAGAGAGAGGGATAGAAAGTCAGAAACATCGATGAGAGAGAAACATCAATTAGCTGCCTCTTGCACGCTCCCTACTGGAGATGTGCCCACAGCCAAGGTACATGCCCTTGACCAGAATTGAACCTGGGACCTTTCAGTCCAAAAGCCGACGCTCTACCACTGAGCCAAACCGGTTTCGGCTGTCAGCTGATTTCTCAACAGAAACTGCAGGCCAGGCGGGAATGGCAAGAAATATTCAAAGTGATGAATAGCAAGAACCTACAACCAAGATTACTCTACCTAGCAAAGCTATCATTCAGAATTGAAGGAAGGTCAGATAAAGTGCCTCGCAGATAAGAAAAAGCTAAAGGAGTTCATCCCCGCCAAACCAGTATTATATGAAATGCTGCAAGGTATTCTTTAAGAGGAGGAAGAAGAAGAAAAAATGTAAAAATAAAAGTTATGAACAGCAAATACACATCTATCAACAAGTGAATCTAAAAATCAAGTGAATAAAAAATCTGATGAACAGAATAAACTGGTGAATATGAGAGAATCAGGGGCATAAAAAAGAAATGGACTAACAATTCTTTTGGGGAAAGGGGTTTGGAGGTGCAGGAAGAGACTGGACAAAAATCGTACACCTATGGATGAGGACAGTGGGGGTGGGAGGTAAGGGCAGAGGGTGCGATGGGTAGCAGGTGGAGGGGAGCTATTGGGGGGGAGAAAGAGGAACATTGTAATAATCTGAATAATAAAGATTTATTAATTTTAATTAAATAAAAAAGTAAATAAGAAGCTAAACATAGTCAAGTAAAATCATCCCCTTAATTGTTGCAATTGTAGTTGCATTTTAAGGAGTTACACGGAGTAATCTTAGTATATCTAACATGCCTTAATATTGACATCATTACATTACCATTTGTCTTGGAAATTAAATTTCAAATCTCAAAGTCAAGACTGAAATTCTAGTTTTACATGATTCATGAAGAAGATATAACTTGTGAAACAAGTGTGATATTCATGGTTTTGTTTAGTTTCAATTTAGGGTAGTGACTATACAAATTAAACTAGAAACAACTATATGAAAAAAGAATGGCCACTTACTGTTTTTGAAGATGGAGAGTGTATGTTTTCCTGTTAATCTGGATGGTATAACTGACCTGCAGTAAGTTATTCAAAGAGAAAGAAATAATTAAAAATGTGAAATTATTCAAACCAAAGACATACTTTTTAAAATTGTAAACCAAGATTGTATCATGCATATGTCAAAATTATATACACATATAAAATATATTGCTATCTCTCTTTAATCACAGAATGTATGTCAGAAATTCAAGGAGTCTAAATCTGTATCAAATTAAGAGTATTAGTCATTGGCTCTTATTACATATCATGATCAAATTTAATTTAAAATGATTACATTTAGAAATGCTAAGGAACCTTGAAGAAACTTGAATGTTATAATCTTTTTTTTTTCTCCTTTGCAGTTTCTATCACAGACACATGGAAAATTTAAGGAGTATAATGCAGGTCCCCTTTTAAGGTGGAAGGAAGGAAGTAGCCATAATCGTCAGAAGCACTGCCTGCTCACAGCCTTTCACCTGCTGTTCAGGATTTGCCTCACAACTTTCAGGGACAGTCCACATTTAATAAGAAGCTCCCTCACCCCAGCTCCAGATTTGTTCATGGGTCATGCCAGATTCCCTCTGTTGAGATTCAGTTGATTCCCTCCCCATCCCTGTATTTTCTCCTCCCCTTCCACAGTGCTCATCACAAGGGCGAACCCTAATTTACACAAATCCCTTCAGAGATTGCAGCTCAGCGAACATACGCTGGAGCATCAGCATAAAACAAATCCATTTCTAGTAGGTGCTAGCACATAGCTAATTCTGGTAAAGGCTCCATGTTTGCAAATAATGTGAATTTTCTCATTGGGTGCAATTTTCTGTATTGTCATTTTCAACTCTTTAGTGTTCAGTGTTCTGTAGTTTATTGAAAAGGGCATTTCCAAGTTAATTGTGACATTGTTTCTTTCTCCTTTTAATCTGAGGTTCTTATGCCCTGAATATTTTGGAGCTATGTTGTTGGGAGCAAACAGATATAGTATGTTGATATCTTCAGGATAAATTGAGCATTTTATCAATAATAAGGTAGCAGCCGAGACCGGTTTGGCTCAGTGGATAGAGCGTTGGACTGCGGACTGAAGGGTCCCAGGTTTGATTCCGGCAAGGGCATGTACCTTGGGCTGCGGGCACATCCCCAGTAGGGGGCGTGCAAGAGGCAGCTGATGGATGTCTCTCTCTCATCAATGTTTCTGACTTTCTCCCTTCCGCTCTGTAAAAAATCAATAAAATATATTTAAAAAAAATAATAAGGTAGCATTTATTTCTAAAAGTATTTCTTCAAATTCTACTCTGATATTATTATAGTTACACCAACTTACACTTGGTATTTTAACTATTTAACTTTTGATCCATTTTATGTAATAAGTAGTTTTTAAATTTTACATGTTCATCTATAATTTAGAGATGCATTCTGAAAGATAACCAGTTGCAACTTCCAGGGTATTGTACATATAAAGATGCCTCCCAAATCTTATGAATTTCATGGTGTGCTTTGTGAGTTGTTTTTTTTTTTTTTTTTGGTTTTTTTTTTGTATCTATACAAAGTATGTGGGAAATGAATAGTTTTGAGTACTACTTCATTTAGTATCCTATCTTTATTCTATTGTTTGAGAATAAATCTGTATAATTGGTTTTCTACATTGTGGAAATAAAATAATGGCATCACCAAACAACCAGTTATTGAAGGCAGGAGCCTGACCTATGCAATAGCTGGTCTCTGTCTTACCTTCTAAAACCTGCTGGTTCTACGTTTCTATTCGCTGAATTTTATTATCGAAGAAAATGGGAATAATAAGAATTCTGCCTTACTCTGGCCCTAAATGAAATGCTTTACTCTTTATGACATTAAGCTTGACACATGTTACAGTTTCTTCGTGGTGCTATTGCTTTGCTTAGATTCATGTAAATCTCATTGAGTCTATTCTCTTCTCATGTGAGATACTGTGTGAGTATTTGGTGAGTACATGTGTGTAAATGTGGGATATGGTCATTATTTTTCTCAATATGTTAGTGTGGTGAGTTTATTGAATATATTTTTTCTAATATTAAGAGATTTTTCCACACAGAATAAAGCTACTTGGTCATAATATTTTACAATTATTTGCTGATTTCGATTTTAAATATTTTGCAAGTGTAAGGACCGATAACATGCTTTCCCTCACTTTATTTGTCCACTATATAACAAAGTGACATTAACCTCTTAAAATGGTTAAAAATCTGAAGAATTGATTTATGTTCTATTCTCTGAAAAAGATATTTATCTTTTCTTAAATATTGACTGAAGCCTTAAAATCATTTGACTAGTGAAATTTTGTGGGCAACTTATTAAATATATCTGTATATATATAAAAGTCTAAGCAATCAAACAAATGACCAAATGTCTAGTCGACCGGTCACTATGATGTGTATTGACCACCAGGGGCCAGATGCTCAATGCAGGAGCTGCCCCTGGTGGTCAGTGTACTCCCGTAGTAAACCTCCCATAGCTGGCCAACCTCCTGTAGTTCCTCTCTCCTGCCATCTGGCCAACCTCTGTGGTCCTTCCCCCCAACTAACTGCCCCCTCACACCTGTTTGGCCTCCATTGCCTCCAGGCTGAGGGATCCCACCCATGCATGAATTCGTGCACCAGGCCTCTAGTTTATTAATAAAAATATTTTCATGATTATTGTGTCTAATAAAAAAGTAATATGCAATTGACTGTGCCTCTGATCAAGCCACACCCACAGCTATGCCCATCATCCAATCAGGAGCAAATTATGCAAATAAACCCCAACCAAGATGGCTGCGGCCAGTGAGAGCAGGAAGGAGGCTTGGGTTTCCCTGGCAACGGAGGAAGCCTAGATTTCCGCCTTCCCTTGCCAGCCTAGGGCTCCAATCAATGAAACAAAGTTTCAATTATAGAAGATATATCCCAACAGAAATGACAGCAGTCAAAGAGCTGGAGAGAGCAGAGGCTAGGGTTGCCCAGATGATGGAGAAAGCCAAGCTTCTGGAGCCCTAGCACCTAGGCTACAAAGTTTTAATTATAGAAATTAAATAAACCCAAACAGAAATTGTTGTTACCACAGAGTGAGCAGAAGGTTTGGCTCTGCTCCAGGCTACAAAGTTTCCATTGTACAACATAAATTAATCCCAAATCTGAGGGCCTCAGCTTGAGTCGCTGGGGGACCGGGCCAGCCTACAAACCATCACAGGTCCCTCGCTCAGACCACCCTACACTCCAAGGGAATCCCCACCCTGATCTAGGACACTCTTCAGGGCAACCAGCTGGCCCCCTCCCATGCACCAGGCCTCTATCCTATCTAATAAAAGAGTCATTTGCAGATTGACCATCATTCCAACACACAAGAGGGCTGCCCCCCGGTGGACATGTGGCCACCATAAGAAGGGCAGCAGGGGAGGGCAATTGGGAGGGACCAGACCTACAAGGGAGAGCAGTTGGGGGCAATCAAGCCTGCAGGGGAGGGCAGTTAGGGGTGACCAGACTAGCAGAGAAGGAAAATTGGGGGTAAACAGGCTGGCAGGGGAGCGGTTGGGGGTGATCAGGCTGGCAGGCAGAAGTGGTCAGGGGCAATCAGGGAGGCAGGCAGGTGAGCTGTTTGGAGCCAGCAGTCCTGGATTGTGAGAAGGATGTCCGATTGCTCTTTTAGGCCCGATTCCAGTAGGGGTCCCAGATTGGAGAGGGTGCAGGCTGGGCTGAGGGACATCTCCCACCCCCCATGAATGAATTTTGTGTACCAGGCCTCTAGTAATCTATAATCAGATACTGCATTTCTACTTTAGTCAAAAGAAACCTATTGAAGGAAAAACAGATATCAAGATGGTAGATTTATAATTAACCTTATTAATAATACAGAAAATTAATTTTATATGAATTCAATACCCACTGCTTGTCTTCTGCACATGTCAATTAAAATCAAGAAAACTATTACCACTTTAATTTTCCATATCTCTGTTGATTATTAAGGTATTTTTTATTTAATTTTTTGAGGGAAGAGTTTTTAAATCTTTAATGTAATTGTGGACTTGTCAATTTTTTACTACTACTATTTTTGACATGTTCTTAATAGATACAAACATGTTTTAAATTATTATGACTTCTTGATAAAGGAAGCTATTTATCATTATAACATGCAATTACTTATCCTATTAATATCCTTGTCCTGCAGACTACTTCTCTTGTATCAATTTATCAACTTACATTTACTATTGATTTGGGTTTCAGTTTAAATTTTTTACATTCTTTTCTTTTAATCTATTTGTCTTATATTTAAAGAGTAATTCTTGTAGATAGCATTTAATTTTTTCATCTAAAGTGGCCATCTCTGATTTAGTTGGAAAGTTTATACTGATTACTTTAAAGAAATTTGTATATTAGGGTGTAAGCCAAATCTATTGCTGTCTACTTTTGCCATATATGTTTTGCCCCCCACCCCATTTTTCTTTACCTGAAGTTTTCTAGTGAAATTGGATATATCTACATAAACAAGGTTTTAATATAAACACACATGCATATTTATACACACCCCAACACATGTGCACACAGACCCTTCAGTCATGTTTATTTATGCACACACACATATTTTCTGACATGGGTCACTGAATTGCACAGAAAAAATACAATCCCTGTCACAATTAGCATAACAAGCATAGAGATTGACTTCTATGCATCATTTTCCTCGCCCTACTGATAGGAAACAAGTGCTTAAATTGAAAAATAGCTAAAATGTAATTAAAAATAGATTAAACAGTAAAATAGAAAATATGGTAAGAACTGAAAAATGTAACAGAAACAAAGAACATACAAAAATAATAAAAATCAGTAGGTTTATTAAATTGGCCAAGTGAAATAAGTGAATACTCAAGAAAATTTTAGTGTACTGGACAAAAAGCTTTTCCTAAAACATTAACTAAAATATCTATTACTAGTTCATCTCACTGTAAAATTGCCTAACATCCAAAGAACCTAAAGCAGTCATATTTGTGTGCAAAAGATAAAATTCAAAATTACCAAGACTGCAATCTAAAATTTCCAAAAGCCCCCATTAATCAAAAAAGGGGAGGGGGCAGTGGGGTAATATCATGTAAGGAAAAATATCCTGTAAGTAAAATACATCTAGAATATTCTTACTCCAGTAAAGTAAATTCCATTTGTAAAACCAACTGCAGGACACTCATGAAAAAACACACATGGTGTCAAAATAAGCCAAAGGAAAGTCATTTAGGCAAAAATAAAAAGAATTCCAAGTCTACTTTGCAGAGAGGATCCCTTTGTTAACTTTTTGTCAAGAATGTGTTTGTGTGTTTTTAGAGAACAACACCAAGACCATGTGGATTCCTGCAACTGGGAGGAACAGATGGATCTGTTCCAGTCATGAGGATGGTCCAGAGATGGGGACACTGACGACACCTTGCCATGCTAGCAGTCGGCAGATGTGCATGTCTGCAGGCAGCCCAGGACCAAACCAGAGAGGATGGATCTTGCATTGCCACGATATGTCCACCATCTGGATACCACTGCTGACATGTACACATAAAGAATTATTTGACATTGAAGCTGGGACTCAGAACAGTTGGACATTGAAACTGAGACTGAAACATTTTTTGTTCTTATACATTTATTTCTAGTATGCAGAGGCAAGATATTTTTGAAGAAAAGAAACAGGGGAGAGTGATTTATATAGAGGCAGGGAGGCATTGAACAGGCTGTCAAGCTACAGGGGGAAGGCTTGGGTGGTGGATGGGAGGTGGATGGAAGGACTTGTATGCATGCATATGAGCATAACCAATGAATGAAAGACACTGGGGCGGGGAGGGGGCTGGGTGGCGACATGTGATGGGGGGTAGGGGAGGCTGAGAGGAGGATAATGAGGAGGGGGAAAGGAAAACATGTATTACTATTAAATATAAGTTATACTGCAAAAATAATTTTAAAAAATCAGTAGGTTTAAATCCACTCTATCAAGATTTTTTAATTTTGTAATTACAAATCTTCTCACAAAAGAATCTCCAAGTCCAGAGATATTCATTCAATGATGAACTGCACTAAACATTTGAGTAAAGAAAAATACCAGTATTACAAAAATGCCTGAAATATAAAGTCAGAAAACTTCCCAACTACTTATATGAAGCAATATTGCAACAAGACAACTATATTCTAAGGAAGCAAAATACTTCTCGTGATCATAATTTTCAAAGCCCTAAAAAAAAACATTCACAAGTTAAAACCAACACATATAGAATATATAATGACAAAATTGTCTTTACCCAAGAAATAAAAGGCTGCTTCACTACTAGTATACTGACAGGAAATGTATACATACATACATACATACATAGACACACAGAATATACACATTTATATGTACCTGCAGATAGATCTATCAAAAACTTGAAAAGGTTATAAAAACAAAGGAAGGTCATTTATGAAACCTACAGCAAATGTCATTTTTAAAATATTAATAGCTTCAGAGAGAGGGAGAACCAAGATGGCGGCATAGGTAAAACACCTATCTTGCCGTCATACACAGCAATTTTAAAACTACAACTTAACAAAAGAACAAACACCATCCAGAATCACCAGAAAGCTGGCCGAGGGAAAATTCTACAAATAAAAGTGAAGATAAGACAATGTGACTCAGAGGAGCAGCTGAGGACAGCGATGAAGATTCACGCGGAGAGAGGTTTGGAGCGCGCACCAGCGGATAGGGCAGGCGGCTGAAAACCGGCCAGTTTTCTCGAATGGGGAAACAAAGACGTCCCACTGGACTGATTCTCCAGCTTTGGGCGAAGTCCAGGGAACCCACTATCACACGGGGTGAAAACTGGACAGTGGGAGGGCATGCTGAAGCTCGGGTGCTGCAGGGGTCTGCCAGCTTGTGGAGAAGGCAAGCTTGCGCGTGAACTTGGGAACAGCGCAGCTGCCTGACCTAGTAGAGAGCACTCGCGACCTGCTCTCTCATTCGGGAAACTGTCAGACTGCTTTGTTTTACGACCCTGGGTGAGACGTTGGGTGTGCAGACTCATTTGGGGAGAGTTTGAATTCCCCAGCAGCCAGGTGGAGCTCTACAGCAGATCTCTCTCTGAGGTGCTGGCGGCCATTGCCCCCAGCACAGAGACCCTGGGGCCACATAGGGTGGAGCTAACACTGTCTGTTTGGCCCAGAGACACCGCCCATAACAACCTGAGCACAGCTAGCTGCACAGACAATTAGCCTGGAGGTCAGCCCCTCCAAGTGCTAACAATGATTAACCTGAGCTTAACTTCAGCAAGACTGTGGAACCCATATCCACCTCAGGTAACTGGGAAGGCTGAGCCACTGTCCCTAGTAGGAAGTCTACCACACAAAGCTAATTGACCAACTCAGGGAAGCAGCCACCATGCAGAGACATGGAAAGAAATCAGATGTGAAAGAAATGGAGGAAAAAAAATGACTGGACATGGAATTCAGAACCACGGTTATAGGGCTTTTCAAGAGGGTCCTACAAAAGGTCGAGACTTATAAGGAAATAAGCAAGATCTACAAGGAAATGAATGAGTCCTACAAGGAAATGATGAGACCCTCTTAGATATGAACGAGACCTGCAAGAAAATGATCAAGACCAACATGGAAATGATGAAGACCAACGTGGAAATGAATGAGTCCAGCATGGAAATGAAAGAGACCCTCAAGGATATGAAGGAGACTCTCAAGGATATGAAAAAGGACCAACCAGAAATTAAGCATACACCAACTGAAATAAAAAATATTATACAAAGACTTAAAAGTGCTGTGGAGCACCCCAAGAACCAAGTTAAAGATTTGAAATACAGGGGAGGGAACCAAGACGGCGGCATAGGTAAAACACCTATCTTGCCGTCATACTCAGCAATTTTAATACTACAACTTAACGAAAGAACAAATACCTTCCAGAATCACCAGAAAGCTGGCCGAGTGAAAATTTGACAAATAAAAGTGAAAATAAGACACTGTGACTCGGAGGAGCGGCGGCAGACAGCGTTGAAAGATTCACGCAGAGAGAGGTTTGGAGCGCTCACCAGCAGAGAGGGCGGGTGGCTGAAAACCGGCCAGTTTTCTCGAACGGGGAAACAAAGACGTCCCACTGGACTGATTCTCCAGCTTTGGGCGAAGTCCAGAGAACCCACTATCACAAGGGGTAAAAACTGGACAGTGGGAGGGCACGCCGAAACTAGGGCACTGCAGGGGTCTCCCGGCTTGTGGAGAAGGCAGGTTGCGCGAACAGCTCGGCTGCGTGACCACCCAGAGAGAGCTCTGCTGTGACTTGCCCTCTCATTCGGGAAACCATCAGACTGCTTTGTTTTATAACCCTGGGTGCGACATTGGGTGTGCAGACTCATTTGGAGAGAGTCTGAATTCCCCAGCAGCTGGTGGATCTCGGCAGCGGCTCTCTCTCAGAGGTGCTGGCAGCCATTGCCACCTGGCACAGTGTCCCTGGGGCCGCATAGGGCAGAGCTAATGCTGTCTGCTTGGCCCGGAGACCCCGCCCATCCAACCTGAGCACAGCTGAGCCTCACAGACAATTAGCCTGGAGGTCAGCCCCTCCAAGTGCTAACAACGATTAACCTGAGCTTAACTTCAGCAAGACTGTGCAACCCACACCCACCTCAGGTAACTGGGGAGGCTGAGTCACTGTCCCTAGTAGGAAGTCTACCACACAAAGCTAATTGACCAACTCAGGAAAGCAGCCACCATGCAGAGACATGGAAAGAAATCAGATGTGAAAGAAATGGAGGAAAAAAAATGACTGGACATGGAATTCAAAACCACAGTTATAGGGTTTTTCAAGAGGCTCCAACAAAAGGTCGAGGCCTATAAGGAAATAAGCAAGACCGCAAAGGAAATGAATAAGTCCTACAAGGAAATGAACTAGACCCTCAAGGATATGAACAAGACCTGAAAGAAAATGATCAAGACCAATGTGGAAATGAATGAGTCCTACAAGGAAATGAAGGAGACCCTCAAGGAATTAAAGGAGACTCTCAAGGATATGAAAAAGGACCAACCAGAAATTAAGCATACACTGACTGACTGAAATAAAAAAATATTATACAAAGGCCTGAAAGTGCTCTCAAGCACCCCAAGAACCAAGTTAAAGATTTGAAATACAAAGAAGTAAAATCCACTCAGCTGAAAAAGCAAGAAACCAAAAGAATCCAAAAAATTGAAGGTAGTGTAAGGGGCCTCTGGGACAACCTCAAGCATACCAACATACATATTATAGGGGTGCCAGAAAAAGAGAGAGACCAAGACAATGAAAACCTATTTGAAGAAATAGTGACCGAAAACTTCCCACACCTGGTGAAAGAAATTGACTTAGGAGTCCAAGAAGCGCACCGAACCCCAATATATAGGAACCCTAAGAGGATCACACCAAGGCACATCATAATTAAAATGCCAAGAGCAAAAGACAAAGAGAGAATATTAATAGCAGCAAGAGAAAAACAGTTAGTTACCTATAAGGGAGCACCCATAGGATTGTCAGCAGATTTCTCAACTGAAACGATGCAGGCCAGACGGGAGTGGCAAGAAATATTCAAAGTGATGAATAGCAAGTATCTACAAACAAGATTACTCTATCCAGCAAAGTTATCATTCAGAATTGAAGGTCAGATAAAGTGCTTTGCAGATAAGAAAAAGCTAAAGGAGTTCATCACCACCAAACCAATATTATATGAAATGCTGAAAGATATTCTTTAAGAAGAGGAAGAAGAAAAAGATAAAAGTGTAAATTATGAACAACAAATACACATCTATCAACAAATGAATCTAAAAATCAAGTGAATTAATAAGCTGATGAACAGGATAAACTGGTGAATGTAACAGAATCATGGACATAGAGAGGGAATGGACTGACAATTCTTGGGGAGAAAGGGGGTGTGGGAAGTGCAGCAAGAGACTGGACAAAAATCATGCAACTATGGGAGAGGACAGTGGAGGGGGGTGAGGGCAGAGGGTGGGATGGGTACCAGGTGGAGGGGAGCTATAGGGGGAAAAAAGGGAACAATGTAATTAATAAACTGAACAATATAGATAAAAAATAAAATAAAATAAAATATTAATAACTTCTTCCTACAATAAAATCACAAGAAACACAAAAGCATCAATAAACTAAATGAACTATTACCTGCTACTCAACATCATAAAGGATTCCTAGACAGTACAAAAAAAAATAAAGGCATAAAGATTTGGATAGAAAACTGTGCTTTTCTCAACTGGTATGACTGCAACAAATGGAATAACCAAAAAAAAAAAAAATAACAGAAAACTATTATTTATGACAGTGATTTATTATTTGCAAATATTCATATAATTAAATATACAAAAATCAATTTTATTGCTATAATGCTAGAGATAAAACATTGGAAACAGAAACTTTATTAATAGCATTTACCAAAGCCACAGGAAAAAGTAACATATGCAGACCTCAACATAAAACTTTGAAGTATAAAAGAGAAAATTAAATAAGAACTAAGGAAATGATGTATCAATATCATGAATTGGAAATATTGATATTAAGTTTTTATTACAATCAAAATTTAATTGTAGTTTGAATGTTATCCAACTTCTTTGTAAAATTTGCCAAGATAATTTCAAGTATGTGTATATATATATATATATATATATATATATATATATATGAAAGACTTAGACAAAATTCTGAAGAAAAGCAAAAAGTTGAAAGACATATGTATTTATTTAACTGATTTTAGAGAAAGAGCAAGGAAGAAGGAGGAAGGGAGAGAGAAAGAGAGAGACAAACATAAACGTGAGAGAGCAGTATCAATGGGAGCTGCCTCTTAACATGCTCCCGCTACTGGGCATCCAAGCCTGCAACCTGGGCATGTGACCTAAGAGGAATCAAACCAGCAAACTTTTGGGATGTGAGACAAAGCTCAAACAACTGAGCCATAGTAGCCATGGCAGAAATAGGACTTTAAATACTAAATGTCAAGACTTACTCTAAAGCCACAGTAATTAAGTGGGCCATTTGTTTAAAAACAATTATGTCACCTGGAAAACAATTGAGTTTAGAATAAATCCACAAAAGATAACTTTTGGGGGGATAGAGGTGCCTATTTAAATTAAAGAAAAAATAATATTTTTCCTATGAGTATCTATTACTTACATGAAGGCCACAGGAAAAAATGACTCAGTTCCATATGATAAAAGTATCTTAGAAATGTTCACAGATATGTGAAAACTAATATTATGATGTTTTGAGAAGAAACTATAGGAGAACATTTTCATGCCCTTGTGATAGTCAATAATTATTAGATGATAAAAAGAATGGCCATAAAATAAATAGTTGATTAATTAGACACCATCAAAATTAAAAACTGTTGTGCATCTAAAGACACAATTAAGAATGTTAAAAGGCAATCCCCAGACTAAAGAATTATACTTGCAATTCATATCCAATTAGCCTATTAATATTCTACATGTCACTTATCATCACTGTTTTTGGGATGACAAATAAATAAAAAAGAATAGGAAAAGGGAATAAAAGTAACAAAATTGCAAACAACAAATATTGAGAATGCCAAGCATTAGTAAGAATGTGGAATAATAGAAACTCATAGACCCCCCAGTGCAAATCTAACACCTGCCAGACTGGCTGTCTACCGCCAATAAACTAACAAATAACAAGTATTGGCAAGGATGCAGAGAAAAGGAAATTCTAGTGCACTGAGGGTAGGAATGCAGCCACCGTGGAAAACAGAATGGAGTTTCTCAAAAAATTAAAAGTGGAACTGCCTTTGACCCAGTGATTCCACTTCTGGGAATATACCCTAAGTATCCTAAAACACCAATTCAAAGAATCTGTGCACCTCTGTGCATTACTTCCAGAGTGTTATTTACAATAGCAAAGAATCCCAATGTCCGTCGGTAGATGAGTGGAGGAAAAGCTGTAGTACATTTACACCATGGAATACTACGTGGCTATGAGACAGAAGGACCTCTTACCTTTTGCAACAGTATGGATGGGCCTGGAGATCATTATGCTAAGTGAAGTAAGCCAGTCAGTGAAAGACAAATACCATACAGTCTCACTAATACATGGAATCTAACGAACAAAATAAGTTGATGAACAAAACAGGAACAGAGGCATGGATACAGGGAACAGACTGGCAGCTGGGAGAGGGGGAACTAGATGAAAGATCGTGAATGGCTTAGCCAAAGAACATATATGCCTAACTTCTAGACACAGACAACAATCCAAAGTGTGCAGATGGATAGAAGGAGGGATAAAGTGGAGGGGAGGGCAGTATCTGTAAGAGTATAAACAATAAAAGTGAAGTTTAAAAAATACTATAACAATTTAAGTATACTACCTGATTCCTATAAGTTTAAATGTACACTTACTCTATAAATCAGTACTTTTCCATTAGAAATATGCAGATGAAAGCATATGTCAACAAGCCACTTGTTCCATTGGAGCAAATTGATTCATCACAGTTACAAACTGTACAGCATTTCACTACCAGGTTAATATTTTACCTTTTAATGTACTGTGCACATTTTAAAATTGTAAATTATTTTGCATATGATCTATATGGATGAATAGCAAAAATAGAATGTTGAACCAAAGACTCCAGGCACAAAAAAATTTTACCAGTCATGTGAGCTTCAAGACAAGAAAATAGTCAAGTTAGTGGTTATGTCTGAAAAAGGCACAATTAAACTTTCTAATCTGAGTTAGGACACATAGGAGTTTGGAAGTACAAAAACAAATTGTATTTGAAATAATTATAACCATTTTCCTTCTTTTTATTAAACTTATTTGGGTGACATCCTATCTAAGAAAAGAGTAATATGCAAATTGACCATACCTTTGCTACACCCACAAGCCATGCCCACCAGTCACGCCCACCAGCCAATCAGGGGTGGGGGCGGGGTCAAGGCAGCCATGGCGGGGAGGGGGGGCTGGGGGGGGCAGGGGCGAGGTGGCCATGGCCTGGGTTAGCAAGGCTGAGGCAGCCATTGCTGAGAGTGAGTGGGGCCAAGGCAGCCATAACCAGGAAGGGCGGGGCCGAGTTGGCATGTACAAAGGGGGCAGGGCTGAGGTGGCCATGGCAGCAGGGGAGTGGGGCTGAGGTGGCCCAGGCTGTGGGGAGTGAGGCTGAGGTGGCCATGGCCAGGGGTGCAGGGTTGAGGCAGCCATGGCTGTGGGGTGCAGTGCTGAGGCAGCCTGGGCCATGGGGGGTGGGTCATAGCAGCCATGGCTGAGGGATGGGGCCAAGGCACCCTGGGCCACAGAGGACGAGACCAAGGTGGTATAGGCCGTAGGTGGGTGGGGCCAAGGTGACCAGGGCCGTGGGGAGCAGGGCCTAGATGAAAGGAGCGTGGTGGGCAGGACCGAGGCAGCCAGTGTGCGCTGGCCAGGAGGGGCTGATGCCCATGCTATCTGGGCTCAAGGTGGCTGGGAGAAAGCCTGAGCCAGCGGGGGTGGGGTAATGTGGCTGGAGAGAGGCAGCCATCGGCCCCGATGCAGGTTGGCTGGGTGCACAAGGCCTAAAGCTTTGCCAGAGGCTTTAAGCCTTGGGTAGGCTGGGGTGAGTGGTTAGTAGGACATTTCCTAAGAGCTCCCAGTATGTGTGAGGGAGCAGGTTAGGCTGAGGGATCACCCACCCCCAATGCATGAATTTTGTGCACCAGGCCCCTAGTTTGATTATAAGATTATATACCTTACAAGTGTACATTTCTATGACCTTCCTGTTGTATTGTCAAATCATTCACACCTAAATCATCTTCGCTCACCATATATTTGACCCCCTTTGTCCTCTAACACTGCCCCCACCCTGCTTCCCTCTGGTAACCACTACGCAGTTGTCTAATTCTACGAGTTTTTTTTTTTTTCTTGTTCATTTGTTGCTTTTGGTTTTATATCCCACATATCAGTGAAATCAGATGGTTCTTAACTTTTTCTGACTTATTCTGCTTAGCATGGTATTCTCAATACCATTTATGTTGTCACAAATGGTAGAATTTCCTCTTTTCTTATGGTTGAGTAACATGTACACACCACATCTTCTTAGAATCAATTTATCCTGGAATTGTGGGAGGGGGGGTTTCATATGATTTTACAGATGTGTTAGTTTCGTAATAGGAAAAAAGTATCAGTGCTGTTTGTTTTATCTTAGGTCAGCTCTATTATATTTTTATGAATTTAACTATTTTCAAAAAACAATTAATATACATATATGTTTGATGTTTTATTTACATATTTATATTTATATATTTCTCCTTTCTAATGCTACATTTTTTTTCCTCTTCTTTCCATTTTCCTTAGTTTACCTCACCAAAATATGTTCTACATTTTTAACAGAAATAAACTTTTGACACTGTGGATCCAGACTATTCTAGCTTAACTTTCTCTTTCATTAATTCTACATCTTCATTTTAGCCATATATTTAAAATTTTAAGTTTATAATTAATTTTAAGCTCTAATATTCAAAACTTTTGGCTTTTCAGGTATTTGTAATTATAAACTATTCCCTATACTATCTTAACAGCAAGACTCAAAGTAAAGTACTTTGGTTTGTAGTTTTTTAATTCTAAACCATTCGTTATTGAATATTCATTATAATGTACTAGAGGCCTGGTGCACGAATTCGTGCACAGGTAGGGTCCCTCAGCCTGGCCAGTGATTGGGATCAATAGGAGACCATCAAGGCTAGCAGGCCAGTCAAGGGGAGAAACTGCGGGAGATTGGCCAACCAGCCCAATTGAGGCCAATTGGAGCCAGTCGTTCTAGGGAAGAGACTGCAGGAGGTTGTCCAGCTGAGGGAGGTTAGCTGAGGGAGTGCACTGTCCACCAGGGAGCAGCTCCTGTGTTAAGCTTCTGCCCTTGTGGTCAGTGCACATCGTAGCAACCGGTTGACCAGTTTGAAAGACTTCTTAGGTTTTTATATATATAGACTAGAGGCTCAGTGCACAAAATTCGTGCATGGGGGGGGGGGCGGGAAATGTCCCTTAGCCCAGCCTGCACCCTCTCCAATCTGGGACCCCTTGAGGGATGTCCAGCTGCCCATCTAGGCCTGATCCTGGTAGAATCGGGCCTAAACAGGCAAGGAGACAGACTGCGGGCTCCAAATTGCGCACCTGCCTACCTCCCTGATTGCCCCTAACCACTTCTGCCTGCCAGCCTGATCACCTGTTAACCACTACTCTGCCAGCCTAATTGATATCTATCTGCTCCCCTGCCAGCCTATTTGCCCCAAACTTCCCTCCTCTTCTGGCCTAGTCACCCCAAACTTCCCTCCTCTGCTGGCCTAGTCACCCCTAACTGCCCTCCCTTGCAGGCTTGATCACCCCCAACTTCCCTCCCTTGCAGGTCTGGTCGCTCCCAACTTTGTAACATTGAGTGGAGGCCTAGGCAGGCAGAAAGCTTTGCTTCCTCTATTGCTGGGGAAACCCAAGCCTTCTCCTGCTCTCAGTGGTGGCAGCCATCTTGGTTGGGGTTTATTTGCATAATCTGCTCCTGATTGGCTGGTGGGCATGGCTGTAGACATGGCTTGTGGGTGTGGCAAAGGTACAGTCAAATTTGCATATTACTCTTTTATTAGATAGGATGATATCTTCCTCAATTCATGAATGATATACATATGTATTTTTAAAATTACCAAATATATATTTCAGTCTTTTTGATAAATTTTAAATTGTGACCATATAGTAAGTTTTATACTGTGTTTGATTTTTAATTCTTTAACGTGCTGTCATCAGTTTTGTTGAAATCATCTGTATGCTTTTAAGGAACATATGCATTAATTACTGTGGAGGCAGACCTGATTTACAGCAGGATTAGCAAAGTTCTGCCTTTATTCCTGGGGATGCCTCCAAGCCTAAATGTGTCTGACTCTTAGTCGAAAGGACTGTGAGATTTGTAATGCACTGTTTAGGGTACAAAACTTCCCTGGCTAAAGTTAGCTTCCTTAGTGTTTCCCTACCTATCTATACTAGACTGGCTTAGCTTCCTAATGATTGGACACTTTGTAAGGAATAGTGTCTCAAGGCAAAAGTTCCTCCCCCAGGTCTGTTACTCCAAACCAGAGACTCAGCATGTTTCAGGAGCAGAGATTGGGTTCATGGGGAGCTGACTGTGGATGTTTCTTGGATCCTGATATTTGCCTCAATTCTCTTTCTCCTGTTGCACCAGATGCTTTGCCCTTAAAAAGCCTCATGTGTGATACACTGTGGGGTCTAGTGAGTCCTCAACACTAGCAGAAAGGGGAAACCAGTGGGTTCATTCTGTGGGATCATCCAATTAATATAGCCACTGAATAAAATGTTTATTTTGTTTTTCAAGTATTCTTTATATCTTTTCATGATTTGTCCCCCACCATCTGAAAATAAACAAACACTTTTTTTCTCTTTTCTCTCAATTTTTAGTTTTCAATTAAAGTTGACATTCAATGTTATATTAGCTCCAGGTGTACACGATGGTGGTTACATATTTATATAATTTAGGAAGTGATCCCCTGGATAAGTGTTGTCCCCACTTAGCAGCATACATAGTTACTATGATATTATTGATGATATTCCCTATACTGTATATTATATGCCCATGACTATGGTGTAAAAACCAATTTGTATTTCTTAATACCTTCACCATTGTCACCCAGCCTCCCCTCAACCACTCTTACATCTGGCAACCATCAGTGTGTTCTCTGTATCTATGAGTCTGTTTATGTCTTATTTCTTCTTTTATTTGGTTATTTAGATCCCACATATAAGTGAAATCATATGGTATTTGTCTTTGTAGCATTATTCATAATAGCCAAAATATGGCAACAACCGAAGTTTCCATTGATAGACAAATGTACAAAGAAGATGTGGCACATACTATATGTAATGAAATATTACTTGGGCCATTAGAAGGAATGAAATCTTACCATTTGCAACAACATGGAGAGACTTAGAAGGTATTATGCTTAGTGAAAAACATTTTTTGGACTCACAATGAAAATGAATTTGAAAATTTCTCCCCCTACTGCTATAAGATTTTATTTTACACTAGAGGCCAAGTGCATGAATTCATGCACAGGTTGGAGGGGGGATCAGGGAGGGTGGCTGGCTGGCTCAGACCCCTGGTCAAACTCCTTGTTGAACTACGGGTTAAATTCCTGGTTGAATGCATAATAATATGCATATTATCCTTTTATTATATAGAATATGCTAAGAGCATTTGCCAAAGTTTTACGAATTTGTAATTATTAAATGAGCTTAGTGAAGTGAATATTTAAAAATGCTTACCCATCATAATGTTGGATGTGTTGGGTGTATGTATTAAGTGTGTTTGGGTCTACTGAATGCTTTCCTTTCTTTTTCTGCTGTTCTTGTGGACACTCATGTTTTCTTTTTGTTCCTATTATCCCAGTATGTGTTATATTCTCCTAAGATTTTTAACTCTTGGGATACTTATGTTTTTGGTGCCATAGCTTTTAGAAACTCATAATCACTGGAATTTTGGGGGGAGTACCATAAAGTGAGACAGTCAGATAGACCATTCAGTCTATAAAACCTGCCTCAGTGTCTAATAGTTTTTCAGTTGGCAATTCATGCTCCTCTCTGGCCCTGCCACTGAGGTTGCAATCCTTGGATTCCTATCACATTACTGAGTACCTTTGTAATTTCATAATGTTCATATATCACTTGATAAATTAAAGATATAAAAACACTTGTTTTCATTCAGGTAAAATGACTTAAATACATTAATTAGAGCACAAAATTTCACAAAGGGGTATTCATGAAATAACTTGAGTCACACAGTTCGGCAAAAATAAAACATTTTCTATAAAGTGATTGCTTAATTACTTGCGTTTCTGAAACATCGACATCATTGGTGGTGGTTCCGAGCTTCTGTGGCACTGTAATTTGCAGATGTGATGTTTCAGAGTCTGCAGTAACACAAACATGTGTGAGCATTCCCAGAATGCAGCATCCTTCATCTTCATTCATTTGTCCTTTCCTATCATGTCACTCTGAACTTCCATGTCCCAACACACACACACACACACACACACACACACACACACACACACCCATTGTGCAACTCCAGGAAGAGCCTCCTCTCATGAGAGAGTATTGCCCTACCACTGTCCAGAGACACCTGGGACTCGCTGACCTCAACCCTGACTGAGTGAAGCAGAGCTGGTCTCAGAACCCCAGCCAGGTCCCCACCGCCTCAGAAGCAGGGCGCCCTCTCCTGCCATTGCAAGTCGGGTAAGTAAGGGTCAATTGCCCCAGGCCTGCTCTGACCCTCCAACCCCCAAGCTCAGCAGGACCCTAACACTAGGATGGCTCTGACAGCATGATTGGAGACCCCCAGCCTGGCTGAGGGATCTGTAGCAAGAAGGGAGACACTGGCCTCCCCCAGGGACACAGTGCTGGGTGGTGCAGCTCCCCCACTTACAATGGTCTGCAAAGGTCAACCTGCCTAGGCCTGAGAGTATCAGCAAGAGAAACTGCATTGCGAGCCAGGTGACCATCGCCACAGTGAAGGCAGTTGGTGGCTTAACGGAGAAGTCTCGCGCATGTGCAGGGGGTTGAGTTCTGGACCAGGAGGATGGACTATGAGACTACGTGGCCCCGCCCACCACTCACGACCCCGCCCACGGGGCCCGCTGAGCACAGGAGCTCGGGGGAGCCTATTGGCTGCCTGTGCTTTATTTCCCCAAGGCTGGCTGAAGTTTTAAAGTTCTTTATGGGTCGCATTCGGTTATAAAGCCACTTTCTCCTCTGGAAGCAACTATTGTGAAGTTCTTGGCAATATGAAGAGTTCACATCATGGCTTTCTGCTGCAAGAGCTGAATTACTATATTGAAGAAAGAAGGCAATAGAAACTTACACTCCACTTAGTAGCAGACAATTGCCTATTTTAATCATATATACTGCCAGATTTCTACTTATGTCTCAGGTCTAAACAAATACAGACACATTCGTGAACGTAAAAAAGATGTTGTAAAAATAAACAACAGATATAAATCATCTCTTCGATTGCCAGTTTGTTTCTTAGAAAATTATTCGATCAAACAAACTAATTGAAACACTAAAAATGATGTGTACATAAGTTTGTTTGAATCTCGCAGTATAGGGTTATAATTTCAGTGTCTGGCTGAAAAAAAGTATTACAAGTATGAAGTGAACCCATGAAAACTGCTTTACATTCTCATTATTTCTTCTGTATAAGAGGAGTAATGTCTAAGCAGACTAATACAAGTTAAGTATAAACTTTCCCCCTCATCAGTGTGGAGTTCACGTGTGGAAAAGCATGGAACTAACTTAAAAAGAGCTTTCATTTGATGGCTTAATGTGCAGGTTAGTGACTACAAAATTTTATTTTTGTAAGGATTTTTTTTTTTTTGCCAGACAGTTATGTTGTTCTTCCTGAAATACTTGTGCTTGCATTCCTTAGATGCAATATCTATACACAAAATTGAATAATTGTGCTTTGTCTATATGTAAAATGAAACAAAATAAAATAATGGATAAGGATAGCCTTTTAAAAAATATATCCTATTTCATAATTTTCTTAAATCATTTTTTTTTTCACTTTATACACAAGTACCATTGGATGGCACAAGAAAATTTGACTTCTTAATAGCCGGTCCTGTATATAGTATTTCACTATCATAATTACAGTCTAATTATTTAGTTTTGTTGTGATACATGTTGTAGAGCATACTTAATTTATTTGAATACTTTTATATATTATAAAATTCATATTTTTATCTGTTTGCCCAATTATATGACTATTAATAGGCTTGGTATATCAATATTAATTATGCTGCTCTTAAAATAAAATGGCTTTCTGATTATCTAAAACTTGATCAAATTTTTGAAGTCTACTATATATCATTGAATACATGGTGAGTATTCAAAGGTTGTTCTTGGCCCTAGCCAATTTGGCTCACTGGACAAAGTGTCGGCCTGCAGACTTACAGATCCTTGGTTCAATTCTGTTCAAGAGCATGTACCTTTGTTGTAGGTTATGTGTATAGGAGGTAACCAATTGGTATGTCTCTCTCACATCAATGTTTCTCTCTGTCTCTCCCTCTCCCTTTCACTCTCTCTAAAAATAAATGGAAAAATATCCTCATATGAGGATTAACAACCAAAAAAAAAAAAAGGGGGGGGGGGTTGGTCATGGTTCTACTAATAATTTTCAAAATGTGAAATATTTATTCATTATTTAAATGCATTACTTAATGTTCATGATTGGTAATAACTGCTCAGTTTTTAAGATGTGAGAGTTATAGACATTCAAATATTTTGTGTTATATCAAAAATTATTTTTAGATGTTTACAAGCCTGAAAGTAGGCTGATATCAAAATACATGTGACACTATCCCTATTTCCAAGTACATCAGAGCGCATGCTCAGGTTTAAGGCTCAATCCCCAGATGGAGCATTTATGAGGCAGCCAATTAATGCTTCTCTCTCATCTATCTTTCTATCTTTCTTCCTCTGTCCCTTCACCTCTGAAAAAAAAGTGTATTTCTTTAAAAAAAGATCTTCATAGACCAGAAAAAGGTAAAGCACTTTGTCATTACCAAACCAATATTTGATGAAATGTTGAAGGGTGTATTTTAAGAACAGGAAGAAGAAGACAATGAAGAAGGAGGAGAGGAAGAGGAGGAGGAATAGGAGGAGAAAAAAATATGAAGAATAAAATGTGAAGAATAAATATAACAATTGAATCTAAAAATCAAAATAAACAAACAATAAATCTAATTAACAAAATAAATTGATGAATAAAATACTAGAATCAGAAGCATGGAAACACAGAACAGACTGACAAATCTGAGGGAAGAGAGTTGCGGGTAGGGAAAGGAAGAGATTAACCAAAGAATTTATATGCATACTAGTGGCCCGGTGCATGAAATTTGTGCATGTGGAGGGTGGGGGGGAAGGGGGGTTGTCCCTCAGTCTGGGCTGCATACTCTCCAATCTGAGACCCCTGTGGGATCAGGCCTAAACTGGCACTTGGACAACCCCCTTGCAATCCACTCCTAACCGCTCACCTGCCTGACTGCTTGATCACCCCTAACCACTCTGCATGCTGGCCTGATTGCCTCAACTGGTCCCCTCTTCCAGCCTGCTTAGCCCCAACTGCCCCCCCACCACCAGCCTGTTCATCCTCAACTGCCCTCCCATCCTGGCCTGATCACCCCCAACTGCCTTCCCCTCCTGGCCTGATCACCCTTAACAGCCTCCACCTTGGCCCCACCACCATGGCTTTGTCCTCTGGGGCTGGGCTGCAATCTGGGACCCCCGGCGTCCACGGGAAAGCACGGAGGTGGCTGGCCTTTGCCGCATGCCATAATGGGTCCGGATCGCCTTTCGGGGCTGGGGCTGGGCTGCAAACTGGGACCCCCAGCACCTGCAGCCATGCTCAGCCCACCACCTGCTCGAACGGCCTTCCACCCACCCTGTGTACTGCACTCGGCCCCGCCCTCCACTCCTGGTTGGTAGTGTAGCAAAGGTACAGTCAAATTTGCATATTACTCTTTTATTAAATAGGATATGCATTACCAAGGACAAGGACACAGACAATAGGGTGGTGAAGCCCTGGGGGCGGGGGAACCGGTGGAGGGAGGCAATGGTGGGGGGAAAAGGGAGACATCTGTATTACTCTCAACAAAAAGTATTAAAAAATAAAATAAATAAATATACCTGAGAGATATTTAAGGAGAAAAATAGGTTTGTTGAATTATTTGTTGTGGAGGATGATTGTCCCAAATAGACCCCAGGAAAGGATCTGGGGTGTTTACTAAGGCATTCCTTTTGATAAACTATAACTGTGCAGGTGTTGGAATGTTCAAGTAGTTGCTAGCAAAGAGGCTACATAAGCAGAACCAAGGGCTGGCCTAGGACCAAAAAGACCAGAAGTTTTCATTTCAATTTTAAGCATACGCAAAATAATTCAACCAACTGCCTAAGGAATTACACCGCATGAAACATATGCATTTGCAAATCACACAGCACTTTAATACTCACACAAGTTCCTGAGGCTGTAGGTACAGGCTTAATGGGATCCTGGTGGTGCTGTCCTCTGGGGTCTGGCAGTTGGGCTGGTGAAGTCCCGATGCAGGGGGCCGGCATTCCTTCAAGAGCTCAGTCATGTTGAAGTATGGTAGCAATCATCTCAGGTAGAAACTGTTTGGTTGCTAAAACAATAGAAAGTTATTTTGATTTTTTTGAATTTATGAATGATTCAATATTCCATTGATGATGGTTTGAATATCCCATTAATTGTGATCTCACTGGTCATCGAAGCACATTCCTCTGAGAACCAGGACAGGACAGTTACCCTAAATTGCCTCAGTTGCTACAGATAACTGAGTTTCAGTTGACTCAGTAGTCCCAGAATCTGGACAGCACAATTATTCTAAATTGCCCAGGTGGCCCCAGATAATGTGTTTCTGATTGATTCAGTGATTCTTAGATACTTTAGGTAACTAGCTTGCTCAGTTTTTGCTTCTGTAAAAAAAGTGCTTTTTGTGAAACAGGTTCCTCATTCCAGACCCAAAGATGCAATTGATACCTTTGTGGTATTCTGCATATTATTATATGTGGACATATAATAAGCCAGATGTGTCAAGCTGTTCGGGGCTGTAAGGTTTGGAATGCTTTTGCTCCAGATCTTGTATGCCACTGGCTTTTAATAAATGACTCCATAATTCGACATTTTGAGGCATCCTTTGTAAGATGGGTGTATACCAGAACAGTGTCTCAATCAGGAGGTACTAGCCGTTCTTCTGTTGTTTGGCAGGGAGAGGAGTTTGGATCGGCATTGCTTGCTGGACTGACAAAAGGACGTGCCTTTGTGGCTGTCTCCACAGATGACCACTGTTGGCTGGTCAAGACCCACTTTTAAAGCCTGTTCATTCTGAAGTATGGTAGCAATCATCTCAGGTAGAAACTGCTGTTTGTGTTCTGTACTTATTTGTTTGCTAAAATAATAGAAAGTTAT
This sequence comes from Antrozous pallidus, assembly GCA_027563665.1. Taxonomy (NCBI): domain Eukaryota; kingdom Metazoa; phylum Chordata; class Mammalia; order Chiroptera; family Vespertilionidae; genus Antrozous; species Antrozous pallidus. The sequence goes on from CM050519.1 coordinate 74,657,384, forward strand.
TTTGATTTTCTGAACTTATGTATGCTATCCCAATACTCCATTGATGATGGTTTGAATATCCCATTGATTGTGATCTCACTGGTCTTCAAAGCACATTCCTCTGGGAACCAGGGCAGGACAATTATCCCAATTGTCTCAGTAACTACAGATAACTGAGTTTCAGTTGACTAAGTGGCCCTGGAATCAGGAGAGAACAATTATCCTAAATTGCCATAAGTAGCTACTGATAGTACATTCCTGTTGACTCAGTGGTCCCAAAATCTGGACAGCACAATTATTCTAAATTGTCCAGGTGGTCCCAGATAATGTGTTTCTGTTGATTCTTAGATACTAACTTGCTCAATTTTTGCTTCTGTAAAAATGCTTTTTTTCTACGCAGGTTCCTCATTCAAGACCCAAAGATGTAATCATTACTTTTGTGATATTCTGCCAATATAAGCCAGACATGTTGAGCTTTTCAGGGCTGTGATGTTTGGAGTGCTTTTGCTCCAGACCTCATATGCCACTAGCCTTTAATAAATGACTCCATAATTCAACTTCTTGAGGCGTCCTTTATAAGAAGGGGGTACACTACAATACTTGCAGCAGTTCAGGTTGATATCAGTGAATTATGTCAATGTACACATGTTAATCTCAAACAGAGCAAGGGGCTACATGTGGTTATCTAGGGAGTGTACATCACTCAAACAAATGGTTATTTTAGCAAGTCACTCTGAGTCAGTAGTTGAAGTTCAAATTCTTATATGCTCTTCAGGGCAGTGGGGAATATGTCCTTAATATCACACTTTAAGTTTCAAGAAAGTTAACTCAAACATTTTAAAAGCTTTTTAACATTTTAGACATTTTTAAAGCATTTTTTAAAACATTTCTATATATTACTACAACAATAATGAAAATTTTAAGATGACTAAACAACTGGGATGAGAGGAGGGCACCAATGTTATAAGAACCAGATTAAATCAGGGAAAGAGATAATGAGTTAAAAATATGTTAAGTTGGAGGTGCTTATGGAATAGTAGGTATAGAATTTTGGAGGAGGAGTTCAAAACATGTGTCTAATGAAACAGATTTGAGATGAAAAATATACATTTGTGAACACATTAAAGAATAACTTGCAGGAAAAGAGTAAATAAAAAACAAAAAAAGTAGTCTCTTATGATTCTGTGTATGTCTTAGTATCTGTTATAGTGTATCTTTTATTTCTGATTATATTTCATTGAATCTACTCTTTTTAGTTTTTCTAACTAAATGTTTGTCAATTTTGTTCACCTTTTGAGAAAATAGCTCTTAGTTCTCTTTATCTTTTCTATTCTTTTTCTAGCCTCCATATAATTTATTTCCACTCTCATCTTACCTTTATTATTTCCTTCCCTCTGCTAACTTTGGGCTTATTATTTTCTGGTTCCTTGAGGTGTTAAGTTGGTCTGTTTAAGATCTTTCTAATTTGATTAAGATTTTTAAATTAATTTTTAGAGTGAAATGAAGGTAGAAAGAGAGAAAGAAACATTGATGTGAGAGTAATCATTGATTGGCTGCCTCCTGCACACCCTATACGAGGGATAGAGCCAAAAACCCAGGCATTTGCCTTGACTTGGAGTTGAACTTGCTTGGCCACCTTTCCAGTCCACAGTACTATGCTCAAGCAACATATCCCAGAGCTATTTTTATTAGTGGATAGCTGTCCAATCAGACAGATATCTTTCTGTAGAGATGGCAAAACTGGGTTCTTCTATTTCTTCATATTTCCACTCTTCCAGTATGGAGAAGCAGGAGACTTGGTTGGAAGATCTTTGGTTGGAGGATTCTCTAAAAGGTTGGGGGCCTCTGAGGGGTCTTTGCTAAAGGTGGCAGCTCCTACCTTAACTTTTCCAAATCAGTCTGATCCCTGGGGTGTTTTGCTAGAATCTCTATGTTTAGTCTTTAAAGACCCGACCTTGTAGAATCATGTACTTTTTCAAAGACGCTTACATGCTGATTATATCTAGAGGTTAATTTTAGTTCAAGCTGTTATGACAATAATATCCAAAGGAGGCAGGTGACATGGCTATTTGGCATAGGCAGCCAAGTATTGCCTTAGCCCTCTTTTCAACAGAACTATGTGTTAGAGTAATCATTCATCCATCCTTCAGGGTCTGCCAGTGTTATGCCCAGATTTCATGATCCCCAAAGACCACCAGGGAGCCAAAATGGTTGCAATAGTATAGAATCTTTATTCAAACCCAGGTTTGGCTCCCAGCCTCTATCTGGCACAGCAGCGAGCCCAGCAAGAATAATAGATTATAAAGGGTTGGTCATTTCGGTGGTCTTAGGAAAGTGATGTGGGTTACAGAGATAGCCTTATTAGGTCAGGGTTTTTCAGCAGGGGTCTCACAACACAAGGATCAGGAAGTGACCAGTACTTATGCCTTATTAGGACCTAAGCCATGTCCTTGGGCTGCATTGGTCTGCTCAGGCAGTGGTTGGGGGAATTAGGCTGACCAGCCCTGCAAGATGGAGGATAGTCAGCTCTGCTTTGTCCTTTCATTTCCCCTCGCCCCCTTGTCTTGGGACACCTGGCTCAATCATGAGACGGGCTGCATTTCTATCTCTTCTTCTATTGCTAGAGGCCGGTATTGGGCCTGTACGACCATCAATTGAACTACCCCTATGTGTTCTTTTACAAATTGAACTAGTTTGTTAATAATACAAGGGCCAAAAGTTAACAACATTAATAGGATTACAAGAGGTCCGAAAAGAGCAGAAATAAGAGTAGTTAACCATGGGGACCAATTAAACAGAGATTTATACCAAGACTAAGACTGCTCTCTTTCTAACTTCTACTTCCGCAATCCTTCTTTATGAGGGCCATGGATTCTTTGACAACTCCAGAATGGTCAATATAAAAACAATATTTTTCCCCTAGGGCTGTACATAAGTCCCCCTGCTGCATGAATAATAAGTCTAATCCCCTCCTGTTTTGGAGTACCACTTCAGACAAGGAAGTGAGGGATTCTTGCAGGTGGGTGATGGATTTTTTTTAATCCTCTCTATGTCTAAGTCAGTGGCTACTCTTAAGGTTCCATAGCTCTTGTCTTGCATGACAAGTGAAGATATCTCAGTTTCTGCCCCTGCTAGCCCCAGCCCTAAGAGTGTGACCATAGTTAGGGCTGTAACAGGCTCTCTCCTACTTCGGGGGTTAGCAGAGTCTAATCTGTTAAACCCTCCTCTCAGGAATTAAGGACCAAGGAGTGGATGCATGGGGCCAGGCCACTGGAACAGCCCTAACATGTACTCTCAGGGGGCAAAAGGTATGCCGCCTCCCTGGGGGTAGCCAGGTTTTTGTTACAGAGACGTGACTGTTTAGAGGGTACACTGCCTATGCAAGTTCCCTGCCCTGTTACCGCATGGAGGGTTAGTCTTGCAGCAGTTTGCTGCCACCTGCAGGAGCTGGCAGTCGGGGACAGAGCCAGCAAGACTTGGTTAGGTAGGGCCTAGAGGCGTTAACAAGCCCTTATGACCATGAATAACATTCCAGGGTCCTCAGGGTACAACATTTTAAATTCTCTGCATTGTGCAGGAATTCCTGGTGAAGCAGGAATTTAAGGAGGACATAGGCAGGCTTAGGGATTTTTGAGAACTGGGGTCCCTGGGAAAAGTTCAAGGCTGAAGACTAGGATAAGGTACATTTTCATAACAGAGGAAGCCAGGTGCAGTTACATTTCCATAAGACAAAGAGGCAGCAACAGGTATATTTACATTAGACAAGGGAACTGGAAGTAGCCAAGAAAGGTCATATTTACAAAATAAAGAGAAGGAAGCCCTTCTCATTCAGAAGGTGCAGAAGAAAGCCCACAGGGAATAGTGACCAATCAGAGGGGATATTATGGCACCAGGATCTACAGCCTTTATAAGCTTTTGGGAAGAGGAACTAAGTGGGACTCTTCCCCACCCCGCCCCCAATGTAGAACTCAGTTCAAGGACCCTCCCGCCCCCCCCCCCTACTTGAGAGTCCTTTTTGTAGGACTCTTCCCCCTCCCTGCTAGGAAGTCTCTACTTGTTCTTTAATAAATCTCCATCTTTGCTGTACCACTTTCTGTCCGTGGTTTCATTCTTTGATTCCGGCCGACAAAGAATCCAGGTTCCAGTCCAAAAGTTTGGTATCAAAGGGGAGATCCAGGCCTGGAACCCAGGCTGGGCTCCACAGCTCTGAGCACCAGTGCTGAGACCTGTGGCCCTGAAATCATCCAGCTGGGAAAGGCGGTGTCCCAGTTTCTCCTTTAGAGACATAAGCACAGGTGACCAAGGGTACCTCAGCCAGTATTTAAACAGACAATGACATGCACAACCCAAGGTACTTACTTAATATTGATCGAGCATAAATTACACAGGAGACAGACATGCAATGCACGAATCACACACGGTTTATTTACCAGAGTCCTGGTGGTTTCCAGACCTCGGCAGTCCACCCGGGGGGGTCGGCACTGACAGACACACACGCACACTGGACGTTGGACGTGAGACATTGCAGCTGCCGCTGGGCGTCTTGTTGAGGCCTCAGTTTCACGGCTCATGGTTCAGACTCACGGTCCATGGCAGAACTCAGGCAGATGCAGGCAGGAGGGTGGAGAGAGACCGTCTGTGGAGGAGAAGGCGAGTCTCTCTGATTTCTTCTGATTCTGTAAGGCAGCAGAATTGGAAGCAGTGGCCGGTAAAGTGCACCCTGTAAGGCAACTAGATTAGTAGCAAAGATTACAGAGACATTACCCAGTACATTACATCCTGCCCCTCTTGCAGAGTGGGAGAGCCCAGGGGTAATGGTAAGAGAACAGGAAAACAGGATGTTTGACCAAGAATGTGAAACTGAGATTGTAAAACTGAGATTAATGTACATGATGTACATGTCAACGGTTCTGGGAAAAACAAGCTGTAAAACTGTAACAAGTCCCCCTGACGACATCTGTGTGACCCTGTTGTTTGTTCAGGGTATTTAAGCCCTGGCTCTGCCCTGTCTCGGGGCTCTCAGCCTCTGCTCTGACTTTAGGGTAGGTTGTGAGCCCCAGCATGCTTGGTGAATAAACCCTTTGCTGTTTGCATGAGAACGTCTCTTGGTGCCTTTGTGAGAGCGGCGGGCGTCCCAGACTTAACATTCCTTGCTCTTTTGGTGTGCTCAGATAGGCGTCTTCAGTGTGTCTTATCAGCGGGTCCCAGGAGCCTTGCTATCTGGTCTTACATATGGGGTACAGATCACTTTATCTATTTTCTACATACAGGCCACTCAAGGGTGCTTATCAACTTGGTTACATTACATTCCACACTTTAAAATATTACACTTTAACTCCACACTTTGATACTTATTCTATATTGTATTTAGTCCTTATTACTATAACAGGCAGCAGGGCTGTTTGCCATGGCAGAGTCTGGAGCCAGTAGACCGGAGCTGAACAGAAAAACAGCTTCAGTTTCTGTTTTACTGTGTGTGTCTTTATTTAAAACCCAGAGCACAGCAATTTTACTCTGCAGCTACTCAATGGAGGCCTTGGTACAGGGAGGGAGGTGCAGACTTGAGGTGCAGAGGAGAAGCTGAGGTGAAATACGTTGTGGGGAGATGTAGAAAAGCGATGGCCTGGCCAAGACCGGTTTGGCTCAGTGGATAGAGTGTCGGACTGCAGACTGAAAGGTCCCAGGTTCGATTCCGGACAAGGGCATGTACCTTGGCAGCGAGCATATCCCCAGTAGGGGGCATGCAAGAGGCAGCTGATCGATGTTTCTCTCTCATCTATGTTTCTGACTTTCTATCCCTGTCCCTTCCGCTCTGTAAAAAAATCAATAAAATATATTTAAAAAAAAAGAAAAGAAAAGAAAAGAAAAGAAAAGAAAAGAAAAACGATGGCCTGGAGTCCTGCATTTGGTCATGTACTCCCAAAACGAAATGGCCATTTTTAAAAAATGCCTTTTTATTGATTTCAGAGAGGAAGGAAGAGGGACAGACACAGATTATCAACAATGAAAGAGAAATATGAATTGGTTTCCTCCTACACTCGCCCCACTGGGGATTGAGCCCACAACTCTGGCATGTGCACTGACCAGGAGTGGAACTGTGACCTCCTGGTTCACTGGTCTGTGCTCAACCACTGAGCCACATCTGCGGGGCTGAAATGACCATTTATCCTGAGAGGAGCTCTGCAGCTCCCGGAAGCTGGTGGGACAGGAAAGGATAAAACCTTGCCCTAGGGGATTCAGTGCACCCCACCCTCAGGAGTCCTGCCTGCCACACCTTGAATTTTGACCTTCTCTGAGGCTACAAAAGCAAAGGCCAAGTCTACAGGTTTGAACAGCCTCGGGGAGTGTCAGTGACACAATTGGGAGAGGGGCTGTCCAACCCACTATCCCAGGAACTTGAGTGGCACTTCCCCCAGGGGAAAACTGATAGAAATTCCAGGTTTCCAAGCCAATCCCACTGGACTGCATATAGGACAGAGTAGTATTATGGGCTACTCACAAAGGCTCTAGCACAGGAAAACTCACCCCACCAAATTCCCTGAAATCTGAACAGCACTTCCCCCACCTAAAGCCCTTTCAGAATCAAACTTCTGAGTGATTAAGATTGACAGTCGGTTAGCAGGCCAAGGAAGGCAGAGGCAGTCCAGGGAACCAACAGAAGTTTGCTGTCCCAGACCTGGGCCCCAGGCTGCTAAGGAACCTGTTTTAGAGGGCAGATTGGCCCCTCCAACTTGCAGCCAAGTATTATGGAGACAGATACAACCTGTGGATTGCTTGGAGCTTCAAGCTGAGAGCCAAAGAAGGACAGTTTCTGACAGTGCTTAGCATCTAAGTACTCTATCATGAGAGGAATCACACAATGTATGTTTGTGTGTCTAAAGCACACACATGCTTTCCTTACTGTAGACTCTGAAACATCACATTTGCAAAGCCCAGTGCCACAAAAGGTTGGGCCAACACCAATGGTTGTGATGTTACAGAATTACTTGCAATTAAGAAATTATTCTTATTTTATGACTGTTCCTAATGGACAACAAGGCCCAAATAAATTAATATATATCCATTTTATCTTACGTATTGATTTATAGAGAGGGATAAAAATGGAGAGAAAGAGAGAGAAAGAGAGAGAGAGAGAGAGAGAGAGAGAGAGAGAGAGAGAGAGAGAAGTATTGATTTGTTGTTCCACTAAGTTTTGCATTCATTGCTTTTTCTTGTATGTGCCCTGACTGGAGTTGGAACTGTAATCTTATCATATCCCCAGGACACTCTAACCAACTGAATGAACTACATGCTACAGCCCACACATATCCATTTTAAAATTATGTTTATGGCTACACTTACTTTGTTAAAGAACCGTTTTGTCTGAATAACAAGTGTTTTGATATTTACTTTTCTTTTTTTTCGATATTTACTTTTCAAGTAATGTTTTTAATTTTTTAAAAATTACACATTCAGGCCCTGGCCAAGTAGCTCAATTGGTTACAGTGTTGTCCTAGTCCCCATATGCCAAGATTTCAGGTTGGATCTCCAGTCATGGCACATACAAAAATTACCATATGGACCAGCACAATCCCACTTCTGAGTATAAGAAAAAATTTGAAAACATGGTCTCAATTAGATATCTGTACACTAAGGTTTACAGTAGCATTATTCACAATAGCTAAAAAGGTGGGAACAGCCCAGGAGTGCCAGCCACACACATTGGGGAAAGTATAAGTCTTTCAATAAATGGTGTTAGGAAAACTGTATATTTGCATGCAGAGGAAGGAAATTGACCTGATCTGGAATCTTACCCCAAAATAAACTCAAAATGGATAAAAGACTTACATATAAGACCTGAAACTCTAAAACAATTAGGAGAAAACATAGGCAAAATCTTCTTGATTGTGGTCTGGACAACAGTATTTTGGATATGATCCCAAAGTACAGGTGGCAAAAGCAAAAATAGACAATGGAATTGCACCAAACTAATAAGTTCCTACACAGCAAAAGAAAAAATTAGTAGACTGAAGAGATTTTCTATGTGAGGAAATATTCGTAAATTTTACATCTGATAATGGTTTAGTATCCAAAATATATAAGGATCTCAACTCAATAGCAAGAAAAATAATTAATTTCAAGTTATATAGGTATACTCTGGTATGGAATCTTGATTTAATGACAGATGTAAGTTCTCAAAAATCAAATTGCAAACCATTTTCTCATTGCTTATTGCAGACAGGCTTTGATCCCTGCAAGTTTTCTAAAATTCCTATGGCAAATGCATCATTACCTCCATAGTTGATGGACATTTAGAAAAGGAAATTCTTAACCTTTGTGGTGAGGTATGCCCACCCCTGACCCAAGAGCATCTTTGTGTATTCATGGAGAATCTGAAACTCCTAATTATCTCCAGGGAGGCTGATTGTTTCTAATCCAGGTATAATGGTTTGAGGTATGCAGAAGTGCACCTACCTCAGTAAAAGCAAGATGGGGAAAGGCAACAAAACAGTTAAGCAAGAACATGTTAACTAGCAAAGCTCAGCTTTAAGTAAAGAAAGAGCAGCAAACTGGGTGCCACAAAAGGACACAGATAATAGCCTAGATCCCAAGTTACATGAGGCCAAGAAAGTACTACCTGGAGACAGAATAGTTATCTATGACCAGAAACTCAGAGGGAGCAATTCTTTGAAGATGGATGGGATGCCAGTGACTCTCTGGGGTATTGGAGCTGGGCTTACTGGTCAATACTTCAAATCCCAAGTTTGGAATACATGGGGAAGGGAATTACAAGCTATTGCAGAGATGTGGACTGTAAGTGTGCTCTTTTGAGATGGGAGCAGTTAGCATGGCCATGGTCATCTGAGGGCAGGGAGCTGCAGTGGATGAAGGAATGCCCTCACCTTGGCATGTAACAGCCTCCCACATTCAAAAGAGGCAAAACCACTTATTTTCTACTAAAGGATCCCAGCAGGTAGGAGAATCAGCAGACACAAGCCTACATACTTTCACTCACAGGATTTATTTTGTGAAACTGAAAGCTTTATACCATAACAAAAGGAGAAAATGGCAGATTTTTATTCATTTTTGAATCAAGCCAGTTAATGGTGAATTTCATGGTAACATCTTTTCTCCATCCTATGGCTTTTTGACATTATTGCCCAGTCACTGCTGTAAAAGAAATACAGAAAATAGAAAGGTTAGATTTTTAACTTAATAAAACTGTCTAATTTTACTATGCATCTACAGGTATAGCATTTAATTAGTATAATAAGACACTGGTTATATTGCCACAAACTATGGTACATGAAATTTGTAAACCCATTTTCCACATTAAAAATACATCATAAAGCCGAAACCGGTTTGGCTCAGTGGATAGAGTGTCGACCTGCAGGCTGAAGGGTCCCAGGTTCAATTCTGGTCAAGGGCATGTACCTTGGTTGCAGGCACATCCCCAGTAGAGGTGTGCAGGAAGCAGCTGATCAATGTTTCTAACTTGCTAAACCTCTCCCTTCCTCTCTGTGAAAAATCAATAAGATATATTTTTAAAAATACATCATAAGTTGGTATTTATAATATCTCACTTACACAGTCTTTATGCTTCACCTGGGTAAAATAAAATTGCCAACAAAGAAACAGAGAGGAAAATAACAATAAAGATATTGGAAGAAATGAATAATAATAATGATTAATTGGTCTATTTTTTGTCAACAGAGGAGGAGTGCTTCTGAGAGCTCTCTGTGCATATCCAACAGGTGTCCCACATACTCATGTTCAAAACAGAACTCATACTTCACTCCCCTGCACATCATCCTTCCAATACCAAACAGCTTCTAGCCTACTCTACAATATGTCATTAGTAAAAGGTATCATTTTCGGTTTTGTCAGAAATGTTTAGTCTTTATAATTCTTTGTTATTCTGCACCAGATATATCCATCACTGACCACTTACTCGACTTGACCTCTATTATATCCCACAAAACTTTTTGATCTTTTCTTCTCTTCCAAACTTGTCCTCAACATATCTTTCCTGTGTAGTCCATACTCTCATAGGTGTTTCGCTCAACTCTAGCCCTGGCTGAATCTAACTGAATTTTTCACTGCCTCATTACAGCAAACTATATCATGTTAGATGCCTCTTAGACTACTTCAAAAATACTTTCACGTGTTCACATTCATATATGAGAAAATGTAAACTCCTTACCAGGGCACACCAGAAAATTGTCTAGGCTCATGATTACCTATCTCTCAATGTTCATAACTATTAAAAAATCTTAAATGTATTAAGAGTACAGGTTTAGAAACAGATCTGAGTTTACATTTTAGCTTTCCTATCATCCCGCTCTTGATCGATAAGCATTATTTATGTACTTTTTTCTTAGTCTACATCCAAGCTGTCAATTCATTTTGTTAGTTCATCTTAAAAATTTATTCCTGAAACTGTTTTTACTACTGATCGTCTGAGGTACCATCCTATTTTCTCTTAGGTTATTTCATGAGTTCTCCACTATCTGGTTTCTCCACTTTTATTCTGTCTTTGATTCTTTCAACTCTGCTCCAGATAAACTAACACACTTCTATTTAACAAACATTCCTGACTTTTCCCCCCCATTTGATCATTCTAGGATTTGGAAAGATCCTACCCAGGTAGATGCAAGTATAGCTCTACCTCCTGAATCCTTATATAAGACAGCATTGAATTATTGGAGAAAAGGTAAAGCCTGATCTTTAATTCTGGAAAAAGCTGGATGTCTGCTTTCACACCTTTCCAAGGGGAGTGAGCTTGATGGTCATCTATTTAAAAAAATTTTTAAAGGAAATTTGAGACCTTGTACCTAAGGTGTCTCTCTGGCCTTCATTACTTGCCTGCACTCTCTCTTGCTGTGCTGTATCCTTTGCATTTAAATAAAAGCCTCATTTGAGATGACCCCATGAGTCCTTGAGATGTTCTTTCCAACATCTAAACTGGGTAAATATTTTTACCTCCTTCAGTTCTTTGCTTACATATCACTTGCTCATTAAGATCTTCTTAGTCAACCATTTAAAAAAAATTGCTATCAAATTCTTTCATCAACATCAGCTCTTTCAGTTATTCCTATTGCCCTAATCTTTCCCATCTAATTAATCACTTTCAATACACTATATGATTAACTTATGAAATGTATTTGGTGCTTATGGACTAAGTGGCAAACCCACTATTTCAAGTTTTTGAGGCAAGATCTTAAACTATAAAGTACTGATGGCAGATGCAGTCTGTGAAAAGAAGGAAGACAAAAAAAAGAAAAAATGTAAAACATAGCAAGATATTGAATTTATAACTTAAGATTTGGAAGAAATCAGAAAAGTGGCAAGATCACTGTACCACTCTAGGAGAAAATGACTGAATGGATGGCAGTGATTAGTTTAGGTGAAGATAACCAGCATAAGGATGAGACCATGATTGGAAGATGAGGACATGTGAGGAAGACAGTGAGTCAAGTGCCAAAATCCTCACTGCAGCTGTGGATTTTAATAGAGTAATCAAAGAAGAAGTAGAGATCGGTCTAGTCAGAAATAAGACTAATTTATATTCTGCGTAGGAGTTATAAATGTGTTCTCTGATGGCAGATGAGGAAGCAAATACAGATACATTGACTGAACTCTCAAGATCAGATATGGAGGAATGATACATAATTTATTGAATGAACTCTTACCTCACTCATGATTTAATTTTTTAATTATTCCCTTTACCTCAAGTGATAAGTCTAATATGTCAAATGTCATGATTTCTTTATGCATCTGAGTTCAAAATTAAAAACTACATACAGATGCCTACTTTATTACATCTTAAAATAAGTAATTGTCTCTCTGCCTTAAAGAATGCATGTAACATTTTCCATGGCCTCTAATATATCCTCAATAAATGTAAATTCTATTCCCTACTCCCCCACATACACACACATAATTATATAACAGGCTATATGTGTCAAAATGGTGGAGTTTTTAACTTAAACCCTTGAGTCTGATTATCTTAAACTCCAACTCCAAAACTAATTAAAATTCTATACACATGGGGTATTATTTAAATTCATATATCTTTTCCTCATTTATAAAATAAGAGTAACCATAACCATGGAATCTTAGTTAGGAAGAAATATAGATGTTTGGAAATAATCCATTTAAGCCTATCAGCACATTAAGTAAATGAGCAGGGTACGTAATAACTCATAACTATTTTAACAATACATTTATATCTCTTCAAAGTAACTTCTTTTACGAAGAGAAAAATAATTGACAAAAACATCACTGGCTAATACTGGTTAACATTAACTATATCTAAGGAGTCAAAAAAAAAATTTGAATTAGCTTTTGTTTTAGTATAGGATAGTGACAAGTAGTATTGATGATGAAACATGAAAATAATGGGTCTCATACTGAGGTATAATTAAAGATTTAAAAAATATCTCAGCAATGATATTTTAATAATAGTTTGAAACCTTCATTTCACCTTTAACTCTGTGTATGTCCTACTGCTATCAGCACTGCTGTCTTCTGACATAGTAGTAGTTCTGAATAAAAGAAATAACATTAGATTTAAAAAACATTGTAATCTTAAGCAAAATCAAGAAAAGTAACAAAGCTATCTTTGTACTAATAGCTCAAAAAATATATATAATTATCTACTGATTTCCCATATTCACTCCATAAGGCTATATTAAATATTTGATCTTTCTAATGTTGACCTAACTAGTAAATACATTAAGCTTATATACATTTCAAACTAAAAACCGATCTACTATTTTCTCTATCTTCTCTACAAGGAAGACAAGAGGGATACATAAATAAATGATGCACATCCAAAGTTAAAAAGGTAACCTTTATGCAAATGGACAAATTTTTAAATCATTATCTATTTGGTTACGATATTTCTACCCAAAACTATGTAAATCACTAACTTTTCACTATTATTAATGAGGTCATTAGTGAGACCTCTAAGTCTTTCATCTACATATAGTTACTTTTGGTGATATTGATAGTCTCCAATTTTTCCTTTGGAAAACTCCAATGCCTATACAATTCCTGTGGAAGAGACGTGTCATGGTGCCCAGGTTTCTGCTATATGGCTACAATTCGTTGGCCAATGTAACAAGAACAGGTTTGAACACCTAACTCAGGTTTATAAATCCAGACAGAACGCAGACTGAAATTAGGTATATTTCCACACCTATTTCTGTCTCTTGAGAATGTGGTCTGAGAGGCATTGGTTATAGACTGACGGTTGGTGATTTTCTTTTTTTATGAATCTAGATAAAGTTTACATAGGTGTTCTCTGCCTTATGCAGGCAGAGCAGTCATTTTTTTTTCTTGAGAATGGACAAACATACGTAGGAAGAAATAGCATCAATCATAGCGCTTGTGAGTGCTGAAATGAACTGCACAGTAGCTCCTGATGGTGCAGTTCATTACCACCCATTGATGATTCAGCTCCACATCATTTCTTATCCTTGCAACACTGAAGCTCTTTAGTGTTGCTCTAAAACTTAGACTGTCAAGACCAGTTTTAGTTATGATCGATTATTCCCCATTATAACATTTCTTTTTAAAGTCAGGTTTACTTCCAGCAACTATTCAGATTTGTCCAAGATGTCTTAAGCAAGAGCACAAGAAGACTTATGCCAGATATTCATTCAAGTCCATTTATTTAATTTAATGATTATGTAAAATCAGGCAGAATAATACATTGACTTTAACTAGTTACTGTTCACTTGTTTATACTTTAAAAACATTAACTAACATGGGAAATAAAGGTGTTGAAGATTTTCTACCATTATTTTATTTCTCTCTCCAAGAGTAAGAAAGAGAACCATTTTTCTTTAGCATGGAATAAAGATACTCACTTATCTTTTATTCTGCATTCTCATTTTTCTGAATAGTCACTAACACATTGCAGCTTGTATTGATGTATAAAGATAAGTGTGTACCTTAATTCTAACTAATTAATTGATGTATAAAGATAAGTGTGTACCTTAATTTTAACTAATTAATTGATGTATAAAGATAAGTGTGTACCTTAATTCTAACATGGAATAAAGATACTCACTTATCTTTTATTCTGCATTCTCATTTTTCTGAATAGTCACTAACACATTGCAGCTTGTATTGATGTATAAAGATAAGTATGTACCTTAATTCTAACTTTGGAAACACATGAGCAATATTAATTATGTATAAAATGAGCAGTAGCCTGTGTTCTCTCTCTTACTCTTTGCTGTCTAACATTTTTCTTACCTTCTACATAGACTATCTAATAAAAGAGTAATATGCAAATTTACAGTACCTCCCCCACACCCACCACCCATGCCCACCAGCCATGCCCACCAGCCAATCAGGAGGAAATATGTAAATAAACCCAAACAAGATGGCTGCAGCCACAGAGAGCAGGAGGGAGGATTGGGTTGCCCTGGCAATGGAGGAAACCAAGCTTTCCACCTGCCATTGCCAGGCTAGGCTTCCACTCAATGCTACAAAGTTTTAATGATAGAAGATAAATAAATCCCAACAAAACGTCAGCAGCCACAGAGCTGGAGGGAGAAGGAGGTTAGGGTTGTCGCCGGAGATGGAGGAAGCAAACCTTTCCACCTGCCCAGGCCAGCCTTGGTCTCCACTCAAGGCTACAGAATTTCAATTATAGAAGATAAATAAATCTCAATGAAAATGGCAGCAGCCACAGAGTGAGCATAAGGCTTGGCTATACTCAAAGCTACAAAGTTTTAATTATAGAAGATAAATCCCAGATACCAGGGCCTCCACTTTGGTTGCTGGGGGGCATGGTTGGCCTGAAAACTACCACAGGCCCCTAACCCAAGGCATCCCACACCCCAAGGGAACCCTCACCCTGAACTGGAACACCCTTCAGGGCAAACCAGCTGACCCCCACCTATGCACCAGTCCTCTATCTTATCTAATCCTATCTAATGAAAGAATAATATGCAAATTGAACATTACTCCAACACACAGATTGCTGCCCCCATGTGGTCAAAGATGACTGTTGCCATGTGGACACAAGATGGCCAGCAGGGAAGGGCAGTTGGGAGGGACCAGTCTTGCAAGGGAGGGCAGCTGTGGGTGATCAGGCCAACAGGGGAGAGCAGTTGGGGGTGATCAAGCAGGGGAGGGCAGTTAGGGGCAAACAGCTGGAGACTGGTAGTTAGGTATCAAGCTGGAAGGGGAGTGGTTAGGGGTGATCAGGCTGGAAAGCAGAAGTGCTTAGGGGCAATCAAGAGGGCAGGCAGGTGAGCAATTGGGAGTCAGCAGTCCTGGGTTGTGAGAGGGATGTCCGACTGCCTGTTTAGGCCTGATCCTACTGGTATCGGGCCTAAACAGGCAGTCAGACATCCCTTGAGGGGTCCCAGATTGGAGAGGGTGCAGGCTGGGCTGAGGGACATTCTCCACCCCCATGCACGAATTTTGTGCACTGGGCCTCCAGTTTTGTTCATAAAACTGGCTTCCCTATCTCTATTAATCTCCATGGCACACGTAAATGTGGAATTTCTTGGGAAGTAACAAGACCTCCTAAAGCAATTTTACCTAAATGACCTTCTATTTGAAAGGCACTGAGGATTTCTTTAGTAGCTTCAGTTGCTCCTGGGTCTATACACACATGAAGAATACCTACCTGCCTACAACCTGAAAAAACAAACTGTACACTAAGATTCAGTATTTCTACCCATCAACCCAATCCATCTAAGAATTCCTACTTGTAATATTCTGAATTACATTTTAATTCTTTACATAATATGTTTCAATATAAATATAAGAAATAATAAGTTTACTTACCCTTCACTTAGTGTTCCCTCTCTTTTCCAAAATTTCATTTTTTTCCATTTAAGAGCAATGATGGCGATTAAAATAAAGAAAGATAGGAAAAGGCAGAAACTGATCAAGAGGCCCTCTTTGTGAAGACCAGCCTGATGATATTTTGGAGGCATGTATGCAACTTTTTCTGAAAATATGAAATAATTTTTAAAGTTAAATTTAATCATATTATAATTTTGATTTATAAAAATTTGTTATTCTAATGATATAGTCATATAATGAATAAAATTAAATTTAAAAGTACTTTTCTATATTCTATGACTATGCCACAAAGTGCATTGTATATTCATGCCACTCAACATATATCAATATCATTGTTATACTTTATTTCAAATCATTACACATATAATCTTTTTAATATTTTATATTTCAATGTGTTTTATCATATTTTGGTTTATTAATCCCTGCTGAAAACAGATGAAATAGATATTACAACCTAATAAGCTCTTCAGTTTAAAATATGGAGCACATAAAAGAAGTGTCTTTAAAATATGATTTAATGAAAAGTGATTGACATAACTGAAGGTTGTAAAGCCCAATTACTGATAGTAAATCAGGTTAAATTTCCATATTGACTGTGTAAGGTGGTGTTGTCCTAATTTTGATTATATTATTTAAACAACAGATATTTCTATAGGTTTTAGAACACATTATAGGAAAATAAAATTTAAATCTATGGAAACTGGGCCCAATTTAACAAAAGAAATATTCCAGACAACTAAAATACAGAAAACTAAATTAAGCGAGCAGAAATACCACCAATACACCTGTGATAATATTAAATGTAAATGCAATTAGTGTTGCACACAAAAAAAGTTCAGTAACTTAGAAATAAAATCCAATTACATGTTGATAAGCAGTGATTTAACTGAAATAAAGTGATTCACAATGTTTATGTATTATAAAAATAAATTGGAAAATATATGCAAAAATATTGAAGTCATGCAAATATGTAGCAGTCTTACATTTTTGGAGAACTCAATAGTTTTAAAACTCTGCATTTCTTGCTTCATCCATCAGAAAAAGGTCAATTCTCAATTATTCCATCTTCACTTACAATATCATATTAGAAGTGGATCTTTCTTCTCATGTACTAAAGGCTGATTAAAGAAATTTCACCTACTTATTCGATTGAGAGATATCCATTACCCTAAGGAAGGTACGGCTTCCATTTTAGCTCTTATGAAATCTTTCTATTAAATGACACCAAACTAGCCCTCTTCTAATCCTATATAATAAAAGGCTAATATGCAAATTGACTGAACAGTGGAATGACCAGTTGCTCTGACATGCACTGACCACCAGGGAGCAGATGCTCATCCCAGGAGCTGCCCCCGGGTGGTCAGTGAACTCCCACAGGGTGAGCACCATTCAGCCAGAAGCTGGGCTCATGGTTTCATGACAGTCTGACATCCCCAGAGGGCTCCCAGACTGCAAGAGGACCACTCTTGCAGGACCACTCTGAGTACATGAATTTCATGCACTTGGCCTCTAATAAAAATACGAAACAAGACAATCTACAGGAGGGAAATAATTTCTTCAAGTCAATAGGAAATGCAAATCTGTGATATTGGAAGGAGGGGAAATATGATGCTGATTTTATGAAAATTCAACTCTTTGCCTATGGAGAATTTGCTGACTTCAGCAGAGAACTGGAATCCTAGGCAAAGTGCAGCATTTCACTGAATGAAGGAGGCCAAGCACAGAGTTCACAGCAGTAGAAGTGGCTGGAACTGCAGGGTACAGCACAGTTGCTGTGAATATTAGGGACCCAGAAGTGTTTTGATGGCCTCCCAGGTGTCCTTGGTAGAGGTCTAACATGAAGCTAATCAAAGGCAGCTCTTACTGGTTTGAGACTGAAAACAAGATATCAGAGCTTGAGCACTGCTGGAAAAATAGCACTAAGATGATCCCAATTTCTCCACATCCTCACTAATAACATGTAGCCTGTTATTTTTTATTATAATCAACCTAAGGAGTATGAACTAGTGATTCAAGTAGTTTTGATTTACATTTTCCTTTAATAGTGAGCACCTTTTCATGGGTTTATGAGCTATTAAATAAACATATCTCCTGGGGAGATATGCTAATTTAAATCCCTTCTCAGTTTTAATTGGGTTGTATTTTTAGTATGGATTTGTAAGAGTTCTTTACATATTCTGGAAACACAACTTGCATAACAGATACAAAATTTGCAATTTTTTTTTTTTTTTACCAATTCTGTAGTTTGTTTTTCACTTTATTCAGTCATTTGCAGCACAAAAGTTCTTAATTTTGTATGAAGGTCATTCTCTTGTTTCATTCATTGCTTGTGTTTATATAATTTTCCACAAAAGTTGCATAACTTTACATTCTACCAACAATGCACAATGGCTCCACTCTCTTCATATCCTCATCAACACAATATTTTCTCAATTTTTTTATAAGCCTGTAAGTTTAACTCACAATATCCTATCAATCTGAGATGTTGAGCATCTTCTCTTGTGCTTATTAACCATGTGGGTAAATTATTTGTAGAAATATTTATTCAAGTCTTTCACCTATTTATTAATTTGGTTGTTTTCTTGTAAATATGTAGGAGTGCTTTACATAAAATGGATATTAATTTTTCCACAGATATATAATTTACCAACATTTTCTCCCATAGCATGGACAATCCTTTACACTTTGTTGATCATACTCTTTGCTGGAAAACAATCTTTAATTATTACGAATTCAAATGTACCTGTTTCTCTTTGCTGTATTTCTGATCCTATAGCCAATAAATTACTGCAAAACCCAATGCCTTTAATAATTCCCCCTGCTTTCTTCTAAGAATTTTATCATTTTCGCTCTCACATTTATTTTATGATCCATTTGTAGCTAATTTTTGCATATGGTTTCAGTAAACATCCAAGTTTATTCTTTTGTTTGTTTATATCTGCTATTTCAATACCATTTGCTGAAAAGGCTGTCCTTTCTCCCGTTGAGTGATCATGGCATCATTATGGAAAATAATTGGACCACATAAGTAAGGGTTTATGTCTGGTTTCCCAATTTTATTCCATTAGAAAATTGCAGTTTTCTGATTTTGTTGACCAAATTAATATACTGTATCTACTTCCAAGAAGGTACAAAAGATCCTTGGGTCCATTTCTGTCTTTTTATGTTAATTTCTATTGAATAAATCTGATAATTCAGAAATTTTATTTTACTGCTCAAAATGATCAAGAAAAGAATATTGATGGAGGAGTGTATTTTATCATTTGTATTCAGTCAAATGCATAAAAAAAGAGTACAGAACAGACTTTTTGCTAAAATATATGCAGATGCCAAATTAACACACTAAATATATTTAACATCATTAACCATTAAGGAAGTGCAAATTATGGTCACTCTTAGAACTATAAAAGACTATCCATCAAATTCACTCCTGAGCATGTTTTTCAGAGAATTAAAAATTTACTTTTATTCAGAATCTTTCACATGAATATTCATTGCAGATCTAATCATAATACCAGTAGATATTGGCAACCAACCAAATGTCCTTCATAGGGAATAATTAAAGAAATTTTGATACATCCACACAAAGAAATACCAATCATCAATAAAAATGAAGTATTCATATATGCCACGACTTACATTCAGTTCATGAAATTTATGCAAGAGAAAAAGTTCAATCTTAAAGAGAGACAAATTGTATGAAAGCATTTATATGACATTTGTAAAATAGCATATTAAAGAGACAGAGCATTTCAGGGGTTTCCAGGAGTTAGGAAAGGAGGAAAAAGGATATCAGTGTAGCTGTAAAAAGGACTAATATTAGTTTAGTGATAATACATGTTGTGATGATATAGTTGTGGATTTTTATTATGGTGATGACTACATCAATTTGAACATGTGGCAAAATTGCACAGAACTAAATACACACATGTGCATCCACGTACAAAAGTGAGTGTGTGTATACTGGTGAAGATTGGAAAAGGTCTATGTATTTTATCAATGTCCACTTCTAGGTTTTGATATTGGACTATAGTATTGAGACATGTTTTATTGATGGAGTCTGAAGGGTACATAGAACTTCCTTTTTCATTTCTTTGAAATTTATTATGAATCTATAATTATAAATTAAATAAACACTCAATAAAATATCATTACGTATCTAAAATTGGCAAAACAAAATTGAACTAAATAAACAATCAAAAAATAACAATAAGTAGTTGTGAAGTGCAGGCTATCTGTGCAGAGAAACTGGATCTCTCATTGATAAATGGGGTGAAGGAAAAATGGTACAACCAGTTTTGAAAATAATTTAGCTGTTTCTTATTAAATTACTAGTGGCCCAGTGCATAAAATTCATGCACCGAGGGGGAGGGGCAAGGTGGTGACCCTCAGCCCAGCCTGCACCCTCTCTAATCTGGGACCCCTCAATGAATGTCCTACTGCTGGTTTAGGCCCAGTGATTGGGTCTAAACCAGCAGTCAGACATCCCTCTTGCAATCTGGGACCACTGGCTCCTAACCACTCACCTGCCTGCCTGCCTGATTGTTCCTAACTACTCTGTCTGCCGGCCTGCTGGTCTCAAACTTCCCCCGCCCCCACTGGCCTGATTGTCCCCAACTGCTCACCCCCTGCCAGTCTGCTTGCTCCCGACAGCTCTCCCTGCCAGCCGGCTTGTCCCCACTGGCCCCCCCAAACCAGCCTGTTCACCCCAACTGGTCCCCCCTGCCAGCCTGCTCACTCCTAACTTCCCCCAACTGCCCTCCCATCCTGGCCTGAGCGCCTGTAACTGCCTCTGCCTCAGTTCCACCACCATGGTTTTGTCTGTAAGGATGTCTGTAAGGTCTCCCAGTCTAATTAGCATATTACCCTTTTATTAATATAAATAAGTACACTCATTAAAAAATACACTTAGTAAGTGGCCCAGCAATCTTATCCCTAGACATTTACCCACCAAAAAAGTGAGAATATATGTATATTCTATATGTATAGTATATATATTATACATATGTATATAAAATTCTATATTTATATTTATACCAGTTTTATTCTTCATTGCCATAATCTTAAAATAACACAAATAGCCTTCAATAGATGAATTGATAACCTAACTATAGTACATCTTTTTAAGAGAAGGTTAGGTAAAAATAAAAATTAATGAACTATTAAAACATAACAGAAATGAATCTCAAGTGCATATGTCATTCTGGGAAAGGGAAATATATAGGGGCAGAGAACAGGTAATTCCTTTCCTGGAATTAACAGTAAGGGATGACTGCAAAAAAAGGAGCAAGAGGAAGAATTTTGGGTGCTAAGTCTATTATGTATCATGATGACAGCTGATGGAAAAAATAAGTCTGTTCTTTTTTTTCTGTACCCATAGAATTATATACCACAGAGTGAATATGCTAATGTGTATAAATTTTAAAAAGGCAAATATGTTTAATAAAAAATAAATATTAACAAGAGACAAAAACTGGAATTTTTTTTCAAAATTTCTAAGAATACATCCACCTATAGAATCAAGAATCTCAGCTAATTTATCTGGAGCAGGATGCACTCAAAGAAAAACACATTTGGCAAATCATAGTGAGACTGTGGATAATCAAAAACAGAAAATAAGTCTGAAATTCAGACAAAGAGTAAAAAAATCATTACATTATTGAGATGTATAAGAATGACAGCTGTATTCTCATCAGGAAATGGAAGCCAGGATACAGTGTGATTATATCTTTGAACAGCCGAGAGAAACAATTCTCAATGTAGAAATTTACTTCCAGTGAAAATATCCTTGGCAAATGTAGGCATTATAGAACCACTTTAAAAACAAAGGCTAAAACATATGGTCACTGCAATATAGCCACAAAAAGAAATACAATAGGAAGTTTTTCAGTCTCAAAGGAAATGACCCATAGGGAAATTTGAATGTGCTGGAAGAATTAAAAAGTAAAAAAACAAACAAAAAAAAACCAGTAAATCATTGGGCAAATAAATATATTTGTATTAAAAATATTTAAGAAAACATTAGCTACTTAAGGTAAATAATAATGTATTGTCAGTTTTATAATATAATATATAAATAAGATATACAACAACAAAAGTGCCAATGATGGAAAGACATTAATAGAAATAAGCACTTATAAGATTTATACATTGTGAAGTTTAGAGAAATCTAATATACCACATTTGTACATGAGTGTTCACCAAATAAATGGAAACTTTTGGTACCATCTACTAACAATATGCTAAGGTTATGAAAGATTTCATTATTTTTATCTTTCTATAGTACGTTTAGCTTTAAAATGCAACTTAGTTATGAATTAGCACATCACAATAGTTAACATCCTTGGGATATAGACTATATAAAAATATATCCCCATTCTATAATTTAATAGCACCAATCTAAAAAAATCTGCTGTATAAATAGAAATGTTTAAGTACCCATGGTTAAGATTAAGGAAAAACCTAATGAAAAGTTGATTTCTAGAACTGAATTAAAAAGGTATACAACACTTTGACTGACAGTATGATTTATAGAGTAGTCCCTATAGAGTAGGGTAGCCCCCTAGGCCACAGATGGCCATTTAAATTTAAATTAAGCAACATAAAATAAAGTGAAAATTTTACTTCCTTAATTGCACTATCCACTTGTCAAGTTCACAACAGCCTTATCAACAGTGGAG
Organism: Antrozous pallidus; assembly: GCA_027563665.1. Taxonomy (NCBI): domain Eukaryota; kingdom Metazoa; phylum Chordata; class Mammalia; order Chiroptera; family Vespertilionidae; genus Antrozous; species Antrozous pallidus. The sequence goes on from CM050519.1 coordinate 74,679,859, forward strand.
CTGTAAAACATTTCTGTAAGTGCAGAAAGTTCTGTGGGATCACACTGATTGAGATACTAACTGTCAGCATTGTACTTCCAATACCCGTCATAGATATTTCCTCCTGGTGATGCTGAATTAGGTGCACAATTTGGAGGAGCAAATCCACGTTTACATTGGCAAGAATATTCAGTATTGCAAACCTAAAACCAAAACCAAATTGTTTGTTTTAATGTGGAAAATAATTCTTAAATGAAATTTAATAAAATAAATGTCCATGTACATCTTTTCAAATATCACATAAATTTTCTATTATTTACCTCTTATATTTTAAAATAAAAGTAGATAACATTTTTTTATAAAACTGAAATATCTTATTCTAGATAGGCATAGGAAGTATGAAGCTAGATATAAATTTATGAAAATTTAATTTTTTTATGAATTGTGTCAGATACAAAAATTGCTGTGAGAAGAGCCAACTTAAAAAAAATAAAGGAGAAACTTGCCTAAAAAGACACAAATAAAAAAATTATTTTGTTAGTAAATATTTATAAATGTGAGCTGATGTATCAATTAAAAGAAGAATCAGAGCAGATAGAGAATCTAGAAGTAGACTCATGCAAAAGTTCAATTAAAATTAAAGAATGAAAAAAAAAAACAGAAAATAAACTGTAACTAATAGGACATTTAAGTTATTTGGGAGAAAATTTTGAATCAAGACACAAAGACATATCACTTTTTCCTGGATTACTATAGTACAATACATGAAGCATCAATACGGCAGAAGCCAAAGGCTTACTTGGAAACCTTCCAAAGCCTACAAAATTTCTATAATCCAGTCAAAAATGTCACAATGAATAGTAAAATAGAAATACAAATGGAAAATATGACCATACATACATGCTTAAGAACTGTACCATTAATTACTAAATAAATGAAAAATTAACAACGGATTTACCAGATTAGAAGACACTGAAACACTGAGAAACCAGTCTGGCCAGAATTAGAGGAAACGCACCATTTTTTTTTTTTTTCATAGCAAGTGAAAGCACACACTGGTACACTGTTTCTTGAAGACAATAATATTACTGAAATTTTTATGGTGCATACATTTAGCCCATCAGATTTTATTGCTAACAATTTGAGAAATTGGATAAGAAAGTCTGCTCTCAAAAAATATTAGACCATAAGTTATATGTATAATATACATAAACATATTGAATGTACTTAGATATATTTCAATAACATACACTTAACACACTGCGTACCGCGTAAAAACCTCTAAGACGTACGCCAGTGACCGCGCGTTTGGGGGCAAACTGCACGTTATTTCAGTCATCAGAACTACAGGTCATAATGCACGTTAGGTGTTCTTTTTCAATAATTACAACATTTTTGTTTACAAAAAAACAATTAAACAATCAAGGTTCCTAGTGCTTTTCTAACGTATGGTGCTGCGTAAAACGCGTTCCTCTCCGAAGAGGGACCAACAGAATTCACCTAAGCATCTACACCCGCTCCTGCTCCCACTCGCTCCGCAGGCTCTGCTGGGAAACGTTCTCCCCGCTGGAATGCACGCAGGCTCCTGCTGTGTCACCCGACAGCCTTTGGGCGGGTCTTTACGAGGTGCTCTCCCTGCACCCCCAGGGGAAGGGCTGGGCAGACTTGTCTCTGGTTCCGGGGAGCCTTCATTCTTGCCATCCGTTATCCAGTCTCTCGCCACCGACAGCAGAAACTGTCTACACTTCATTTTTGCTGGTGGACTGAGGACGTTGTACCCTCTAAGTGAATTGGAAAGTCCACAGTTTATAAGGTACAGCACTACTTTTTCTGTCCATTTCATCGTTTTCCTTAGAATGCAACAACACGAAAGGAATTGATCCGCATGGTCAAGCCTTCCATGTGGGCATTGTATTCCTTGATGCAGGGAGTAAGTTTTACAATATTCTCTCCCGTTTTTTCTTTCTTTCTTTTTTTTTTTTCCTGTTGTTGAGACAGAAATGTCTTGAATCGTTGATGTCATTCGCACAACCCGCTTGTCTTTCCATGCTAGGAGAAAAATATCGCCTTTTCTGGAAAATATTATGTCACCTTCCTTCATTCTTGATGTTTTCATTTTCAAATTCGGTGGTACACCTCTACTCTCCCTAATAGTCCCACAGACTCTGGTTTTGTTCTGTAGCAGCAATTCAGCAGATGTAGCATTGTAATAATGATCCTGCTAAATATGGTGCCATCTGCCAAGACAGGGCCCAAGGACTGAAAGAACAGTTTCTTGCAATTTCTTTCCTGCAGCAGCGTCTATCTCCATATTGCGGATACAGCCGGTGTCACCCTCACACGCCATCCGAACAAGTAAACCGTATGTTGTTATTTTCGCTGGGCTGTACGTGCGAAATTTTAAACGTCCTCTCCATGGAATCATTCCTTTGTCCAAAGACAACTGTGGCTTTGGTTTGTATATTGTTCGAAATCTATGCAGGAAATAATCCAGCATAGGTTGGATCTTGAAAAGTCTCCTTGAGTGATTGTCCATTTTGGCGTTATCATTGAAATGCCAGAATGTCCATATTTGCTCAAATCTATGGCGACTCATTCTGTGGAAATATAGGGGTACATATCCAAGGACCTGTTGACCAGTAGTCTTTCCAGCTGTCTTTTCTTGTTGACCCATCAGGATAATTAGGCCAAGGAATTTCTTGATGTCCTTCTGTGTAACCGGAGGCCACTTTAGTGTTCTAGGTGGTGTTTTGCATTTCATTGCGGTTTGATCTGTGATAGTTGGACAGCTCTTTGCACAACATCTCAAACAATTCATCACCAAAAAAGAGATTGGTCACCGAGGGCACAGAGTCACACTGAGATGGAAATGTAGTGACCGCAGCATGACCTTCAAACATCTGTAAGCGTGGTGACCAACAATGATCAGTAGCTTCGTCAGTGTCGGAATCAGGTGAAAGCACCGTCACCTTGAGCTTCCTTACAGGTCTAATAATTTCACTGTCAGTAGAATCTGTAGAACTGTCAAAACATTCATCCACATCTTTGATCTCACTAAGAATATCTGATAAATTATCCTTAAATACTTCCGAAAGTGTATCAGTTGTGTTGGTTTCCTTCCTTTTTCTGAGAGAGGGCATTTCTAAAAGCGCCAGGAACTTGAAGATGAAGACTATTAAAATAAACAAAATACAATATGACTGCAATGCTTTATGGGTTTGTGCAATTATGTAGTTTTTCGTAGATTGACCTGCATGGTTTCCACCAATGACATCATTCCATTCGATGCGGACGAGACAGTGTGTTAACATCTAAGGTCCATAACAGATGGCACGTGAGAAATGAGACAACTCGTGAGCAGTCCCTAACAGATGGCGCACGAAACACGAGAAAACTTGTAAGCAGTACGCAGTATGTTCATTATAATTTTACTAGAGGCCCAGTGCATGAAATTTGTGCACGGAGGTGTGCGTCCCTCAGCCCAGCCTGCATGCTCTCCAATCTGGGACATCTTGAGGAATGTCCAACTGCCCGTTTAGGCCCGATCCTGCCTGCCTTCCTGATTGCTCCTAACCGCTTCTGCCTGCCAGCCCCTAAACACTTCCATGCCAGTTGCTTGATGACTAACTGCTCCCCTGCCAGCCTGTTTGGCCCTAACTGCCCTCCCTTGCAGGCCTGGTCACCCATAACTTCCCTCCCCTGCACGCATGGTCATCCCTAACTGCCCTACCTTGAAGGCTTGATCGCCCTCAACTGCCATCCCTTGCAGGCCTGGTCCCTCCCAATTGCCCTCCCCTGCTGGCCTGATCTCCCACAACTGCCCTCCCTTGCAGGCCTGGTCCCTCCCAACTGCCCTCCCCTGCTGGCAATCTTGTGGGAGCCACCTTGTGTCCACATGGGGGCAGCCATCTTGTGTATTGGAGTGATGGTCTATCTGCATATTACTCTTTTATTAGATAAGATAGAGGCCTGGTGCATTGGTTTGTGGCTGGCTGGTTTGCCCTGAAGGGTGTCCCAGATCAGGGTTGGGGTTCCGTTGGGGTGTGAGACACCCTGGGTGAGGGTCCTGTGGTGGCTTGCAGGCCAGCCATTCCCACCCCCCCCCCGCCCCCACAACCCAAGCGGATGCTCTGGTATCTCGGATTTACTTATCTTCTACAAGAAACTTTGTAGCCTGGAGCAGAGTCAAGCCTTCTTCTTGCTATGTGGCTGCTGCCATTTCTGTTGATATTCTATAATTGAAACTTTGTAGCCTTAAGCGGAGGCCTGAGCTGACAAGGGCAGGCAGGCAGAAAGCTTGGCTTCCTCCATTGCTGGGGAAACCCAAGCCTTCCTCCTACTCTCTGTGGCCCCAGCCATCTTGGTTGGAGTCATTTGCATAATCTGCTCCTGATTGGCTGGTAGACATGGCTGGTGGGTGTGACTTGTCAGTGTAGCAGAGGTGTGACAGAAGTCTGGATTGGATATTACTCTTTTATTAGATAGGATATTTATATATCATGTGTCTATATAATATTTAATAAATATATTTCTAAATGTTTACATTCTTGATGTGATGTTATAACAGATTGTTTTATATTGTATTTTATATTGTATCAAAGCTTATGAACTCAGGAGACCTATAACAATTTTATTGAACATATAATTCATGTATATAAGTATAAATAATGGAACTTGTTTTACTTATTTGCTTTCAATTTTTATTAAGAAATTTCCACATAAATTAATCCTGAGCCTTAATATTATCCTGGAAATGTTATTGACATGAATTTTTTAAATAAAACTACACATAGGCATTACCTACCCCATTTCCACGGCACATTGTTGTGGCATTACAGAGTCGTCCATCTTTGTGGTTTTGCACAGGTACACAAGCTCCATTTATACAAACCTACCATTTTAAAAACAAGCAACAATAACAACAACCATGAAATGTAATCATTATTGCTACAAATAGAGATACTCAAAATTTGTATGTATAGGGATGTATAAGCATAGATTTACAGTTGTTAGTATTGAAAAAGACATGATGGTAACGAGTATTTACAGATATTTATAGTCTACTCTGTATTTCGCAAACACATGACTAAACCTATATTTGCCCACCACTGTGTATATAAAACACAGCAATCTGTTGAATAAGAGTGGTGAAAGCAGACATTCCTGTCTGGTTCCTTATGTTAAGAGAAATGCATTCAGTTTTTGTCCATTGACGAAGATGCTGGCTGTAGATTCTACATTCATGGCCTTTATTATGTTCAGGTATGATCACTCTATTCCCACTTTGCTGAGAGTTTTTATCATAAACTAGAGGCCTGATGCACAACATTCATGCACTGTGGGCTCTAAGCCCAGCCTGCACCCTCTCGCAGAATGGGACCTCTTGAGGGATATCCACCTGTCAGCTTAGGCTTGCTCCCCATGGGAGCTCCTTGTGGGAGTATTGCTCAGACAGAAGCCAGGCTCGCTGCTCCTTAGTGCTGCCTCAGGGAGAAGCTCCCACTACCACCATTGTGCTCACCAGCCATGAGCCTGGCTTCTGGCTGAGCAGCATTCCTCCTCTTTGAGTGCACTAACCACCAGGGGGCACCTCCTGTGTTGCATGCCTGCCCCCTGGTGGTCAGTGCTCATCACAGAGACTAGTCATTTTGCTCTTCAGTCAATTTGCATATTATCCTTTTATTGTATAGGATTATATATGACTAGATGCCCAGTGCACAAAAATCTGTGCACTGGAGGGGGGGGGAGGTCCCTCATCTTGGCCTGCCCACTCTCATAGTCAGGGAGCCCTCAGGAAATGTCCTACTGATGTTGTAGGCCTGCTCCCCAGTGGGAGTGGGCCTAAGCTGCAATCTGGACCTCCTCTGTGGACTGATCATGGGAAGGTGCTGCCCCTAAGACCCTGCAGCTGCTACTACTGCCAGCTGCCACAGCTGCCAGCCCTTGGCTTAGCACTGGCCCCATCTGCCACCCACTGGTGGGTGGGGGCAATCTGAGGCCAGGTTGGCTGAGGGAGGGGTAATGGAAGGTTGAGGCACAGCAGGTGGCACCCCATCCAGACTCTGTGGAAGCATGGCACCAGGACCAGGCCCGTGCAGCCCCTCTCCTGCTGGCTCAACAGAAGGTGCCATGGTACTGGACCAGTTCACGCTGAGGCCTCTCCAGCAATACCTCTGCAAAAGAGGTAGTGGTGGCGGCATCACCTCCTCTCCTGTGGCACTGCCTATTCTTGTGGTGGGGGATTGCAGAGCCTCTCCCGTGGCCTCTGTGAAAGGGACCTTGCTGCTGCACCTCTCCTGCCCCACCTCACCTCTCCCGCTCCCCTCAGGCCTGCAGTTGCTGTGGCTTTGTCCAGATGGACATCTGGAAGATATCGGTCTAATTAGCATATTATCCTTTTATTAGTATAGATGGCTGCTGGATTACGTAAAATGTTTTTTCTGCATCTCCTGATATGATAATTTTATTTATATAATATATCACATTTATTGATTTGCATATATTTTACCACTTTGCATCCCTGGAATAAATCAGACATGTTGAATGATATTTTAATGTATTACTGGATCTGATTTGCTCAATATAATACTGGAAGTACTAGCCATAGCATTCAGACAAGAAGAATACATAAAATGTAACCAAATTGGAAAAGAGGAAGTAAAATTCTCATTATTTGCAGATGACATGATTTGTATATAGAAAATCCTAACTACTAGATCTAATAAATGAATTTGACAAAGTGGTAGGATACAAAGTAAACATACAGAATTCCATGCCATTTTAATACACTAATAATGAACTCTCAGAAAGAGAAACTAAGAAAACAACCCCATTTACTATTACAACAACAAAAAATAAGGTACCTAGGAATAAATTTAACCAGGACACAACATAAAAGAAAGAAACTGAGCAAGGTGCAAACAAGTGGAAGCATAAGCCATGTCCATGGATTGGAAGAGTTATCATTAAAATGTCCAGGCTTCTCAAACCAACATATAGATTAAATGCAACTCCTATTAAAATAACAATGCTATATTTCACAGAAGTAGAAAAATATTTCAAAAATGTATATGGAACCAAAAATACACCAAATGGTCCCAACAATCTTGAGAAAGAAAAACAGGGATTGCAATACCAGATATCAGACTATACTACAAGGCCACTGTCATAAAAACAGCCTGATACTGGCATAAGAACAGGTATGTAGAACAATGGAACACAACATAGACCCCAGAAATTAACTCATGGCTTTATGGTCAATTAATGTTTGACAAAGGAAGCAAGAGCATAGAATGAAGTAAAGACAGTTTCTTCAATAAACGGTGTTGGGAAAATTGGATAGGTACATGAAACAAAAAGAAACTAGACCCTCAGCTTACACCATATACAAGAATAAAGAAAACACAGACAGTACAATCTCAGACATCTCTCACAGCAATAGTTTTACCAATATGTCTCCAAGGGAAAGCTAAAAAAAGAAAGAAAATGGGACAGCATCAAGGTAAAATGATTCTGCACATCAAACAAAACCATCAAAATTATGAAAAGGGAACACACTTATGGGAGAACATAATCACCAATGATACAGCCAATACGAGATTAGTTTCCAAAATATATAGAGAACTTATACAAATCCACACCAGGAAGACAAATAATCCAATTAACAATGATTGAAGGACCTGACTAAAGGCTTCTCCAAAAAGGACATACTAGTAGAGTTCTCCAAGAGACACATAAAATGGCTCAAGGGAACTAATTATTAAAGAGATGCAAATAGGACTGGCAAGAAGATAGGAAGGGAGAGAGTGTGAATGAGTGAGGGAGCCATAGAGGAGTGTGTGGATGTGGTGTGTGTGTGTGTGTGTGTGTGTGTGTGTGTGTGTGTGTGTGTGTGTGTGTGACCTAGGGACAGTTAGAATCTGCAGGTCTTCCAAGGAGTTGCGGAACCAGACAGTCTTAGAGGGCAAAGCCCCGCGCACAATGCGGACACTACTGGGCGGTCAGTGCAGGCATAGAGACCACGCCATCTTGAGAAACAGCTGCTCTAGAGTAGGATCCTGGCCTCAGCACCACACAGTCTGGTCTCAGATGCAAACCAGGACTCTGCAGCCACTAGGGACAAAGGCCTTCAACCACAGCTGCAGACCAACAGACAACAAAAATCCAGACATCCCAGCTTCAGACTTCTGGGAATCCAGGAGCCTATCCCCCTCCCTGCAGGCTCGCAGGCAATGCCATAGTAACTGATAGACCCACTGCTCTCACAGGCAGCCGTGCAGCTACAGGAATGTGAGCTTGCACATGCACGGTCATTGGGAATCTGCTCCCCACAATGCAATTGGGCAACCAAACCCAAAGCCCATGCAGGGGACAGTGCCACCTGACTTTGATTCTGGGAAGCACACATGGAAGTCTCTTTTCCACAGCACAGGAGCAGACCTCTGGCCGACACAGTGCTAATGCAACCCAGTATCCCAAGCTGACCCTGACCCAGATTCTCAGGGTGGGAGGCAGCACTGAGCACCACTAACTTGACTCTGTTTCCTAACGCATGGGCCTGGGATCCCTGACTCCCAATGTACCCCCACTAAAAGCCAGTGTCTCCAATTCTTGTCTCCACACAGGAACCCTGATTCTCAGCGAGAGGCCGCACAAAGCAGCAGAGACCCTGATACTTGATTCTTGCTGCAGACACAGGGGAACTCTTGACTCCTGGCATGTGCTAGGGGACTCTGATTTTTTCAGCACTCAACAACAGTGCAGTGCAGGTGGGGTCCCTGATTCTAGGTGCGCAAAAGAGACCACACTGAATGCGGGTAACATTGACTGTGGGCGAGCATGGTTCCCACCAACCCCCTGCAGCCACACATCTTAGTGTTGGAGCAAGTTAGTGACACTTGGGTGGTGCGGAGCTCCCACTGCACGTGGCCCAGATCCACACAACTTGTAGTTTGAACCTTCTGGTTATAGTCAGAATGGGGAGATGACACAATCCCCAAAGGAAAAAAAATGAGGAGTCACCAAGAAAGAAAATTAGTGAAATTAAAGCATGCAACATGACCAAAAAATAATTCAGAATAATAGTCATCCAATTCATACATCGGATGGATGAGAAAATCAACAACCTATGCAAGAATCAGGAATAAATGAAAAGTGATATAGCTACAATAAAAAAACACCATGGAAAGTTTCAACAGTAGACTAGAAGAAGCAGAGGACCGAACTAGTGAGTTAGAACATAAGATAGAGAAACAAGCCCAATCTCAACAGCAACAAGAGAAAAAAATTAAAAAGCAGGAGGAGAGCTGAAGGGAGCTTTGGGACAACATGAAACAAAGTAAAATATGTAGAATAGGGCTGCAGAAGGACAATATGAGCAGCAAGGGTTAGCAAATCTATTTGAAGAAATAATGACCGAAAACTTCCAGGATATAGGGAAGAAAAAGTTACACAAGTACAGAGAGTCCCAAGCAAGATCAATCCCAAAATACCCACACCAAGACACATCATAATGTCAATGGCAAATATTGACAAAGAGAGAATCTTACAGGCTGCAAGAGAGAGAGAGAGAGTTACCTACAGAGGATCTTCCATCAGATTATCAAATGATTTCTCAACAAACAAAAAAGCTAGAAGGGAATGGAAGGAAGTATACAAAGTGCTGCAAAGCAAAGGACTGATTCCAAGAATACTCTATTTTGCAAGGCTATCATTCAAAATTGAAGGGGCAATCAGGAGCTTCGCAGACAAAAAAAAAAAAAAAAAGGCTAGGGGAGTTTATCACTACCAAACCAGCAATGCAAGAAAAGGGACTGGTGTAACAAGAAGAAATAAAAAAGTAAGAAGGAAAACAGGCACAAAAATAGAAATTACTACAAACAAGTACCTTTCAGTGATAACTTTAAACATAAATGGACTAAATGTTCCAATCAAAAGACATCAAGTGGCTGAATGGATAAAAAAAAAAAACACAACTCATGTATATGCTGTCTACAAGAGACCCACCTCAGAACAAGAGACTCACATAGACTAAAAGTGAAGAGATGGAAAATCAAAGAATATCTTTCAGGTAAATGGAAATGAAAAAAAAATTGAGGGTAGAAATACTTATATCTGACAAAATAGACCTCAAAGTGAAGGCCATAACAAGAGATAAGGAAGGTCACTTCATAATACTAGAGGTATTGATATAACCCAATGCAGGAGCAACCAAATACATGAAAAAAAAAAACCACCTGGAAGATATCAAGGGAGAGATTGACAATAATACAATCATAGTAGGGGACTTTAATACACCACTGACATCACTGGATAAAGCCTCTAGACAAAAAAATCAGCAAAGAAACAGCAATGCTAAATCACTCATTAGACCAGATGGACTTAACTGACATCTTCATAACATTGCATCCCAAAGCCACAGAATATACATTCTTCTTAAGTGCACATGGGACATTTTTTAAAATAGACCACATATCGGGTCACAAGCAAAGTCTTCCCAAATTCTGGAAGATTGAAATAATGCCAAACGTATTATTTCAGACCATAATGGCATAAAATTAGAAATAAACTACAATAAAACAATCCCAAAAAATCAGACACTTGTAAGCTGAATGAAGCTGAATAGTATGCTATTAAATAATGATTGGGTTACCAATGAGATCAAAGAAGAAATTTAAAACATCCTGGAAACTAATGACAATAAAAACACAACAATCTAAAATCTATGAGACACATGAAAGCAGTACTAAAAGGGAAGTGTATAGCTTTACAGGCCTACCTCAAAAAAGCAAAAAACAAAACAACAACAAAAAACCAAAGGTAGTAAATCATCTAACTCTACAACTCAAAGAATTAGAAAGAGAGCAACAAGAAAAGCCCAGAGCAGAAGAAAAGAAATAATAAAGATCATAGCAGAAATAAATGACATAGAGACCAAAAAATAATACAAAAGATCAATGAGAGCAAGATCTGGTTCTCTGAAAGGATAAACAAGATTGATGAACCTCTAGCCAGGCTCACCTAGAAGCAAAGAGAGAGGACTCAAATAAACAAAATCAGAAATGAGAGAGGCAAAATAACAACAGACCCCACAGAAATACAAAGGATTGTTTAAAAATACTATGAACAACTCTACTCCAACAAACTGGACAACCTGGATGAAATGGACATATTTCTAGAAAAAATACAACCTTCCAAAACTCAATCAGGAAGAATCTAAATAGCTCAATAGGCCAATAACTATGGAGAAAATTGAAGCAGTCATCATAAAGCTCCCAGCAAACAAAAGCCTGGGGTTAGATGGCTTCACAGGTGAGTTAGACCAAACACTCAAGGAAGGACTAAAACCCATCCTCTTCAGACTATTCCAAAAAATTCAAGAGGAAGGAACACTTCCACACTCCTTCTATGAAGCTAGCATCACCCTAATACCAAAACCAGATAAAGACAACACAATGAAAAAGAATTATAGGCCAATATCCCTCATGAGCATAGATGCCAAAATCCTTAATAAAATTCTAGCAAATCAGATCCAGCAATACATCAGAAAGATCATACACCATGACCAAGTAGGATTTATCCTGGGGATGCAAGGATGGTACAATATCCACCAATCAATAAACATGATACATCACATAAACAAATTGAGAGATAAAAATCAGTCATATCAATTGATGCAGAAAAAATATTTGACAAAATCCAACCCTTCTTGATAAAAATTCTCAGCAAGAAATCTTTAATTGTACCAAGTACAATGCCTAATTTTTCTCTGAGGTCTTTATTAAAACATTTTGATCTCTAGTTATTCCAAAATAATGTTTTATATTTTAGTTCAGTTTATCTATCCTTGTTCCAATACCGCATTGTTTTAATTACTTTAACTTTACAATATGTCTTGATGTATAGCAGTGTAAATATCCGGTTTCCATTTTCTTCTTTAAAATTACATTGGCTATTTTGTATTTTTAGCCTTTTGCATTTCCATATAAACCTTTAAATCAATCTTTCAATTTTCCCAATAACACATTTCCACTTCCAAAAAAAACTACCTGCCTGCTGTGATGTGGATTCTTGATAGCATCATTTTTTCAATTGATTTTTGAGAACATTGATATGTTAAGTCTTCCAATTAATCAGTATTTCTTACCCCTCATTTATGTAAGTCTTCTTTGTTTCTCTAGTAATGCTTTGCAGTTTTCAATGCAGTGGTTATTTGCATATTTTTCAGGAGATCATTTTAGGTTTTAAATGTTTTTGAATGCTATCAAGGCCACAATATCTTGATGCTAAGGCTACTTCAAAAATCTTATTTTTTTACTTGTTATAAAGGTACACTAACTAAGACATAAAGTCACAGGGTTGCTACAATCTTGACTTGGGGATGACCAGCAAGACCACTTCAGCCAAAGATATCACCTCTACTTTATAAAAAAAAAAATCACAACCCACCAAATTTTCATGTGCAATCCAAACAGCAGAAGTGCATGTTTTCAAGGATGTGCCCTGATTTCTCATTCACCAAAATTTTACTAATATCCTTCCCTGTCATTAAAAATTATATGCAAATGTTATTTTAGAAAGAAACAGAGTATTGGATAAACTTTAATTTATCTGACTAACATATAATTGTCATTTAACAAGTATTCATAACTTTTCTCTGTTATAACTCAGATCATAATTGCTCTATACCAATGTATATTTCCTAATATCAGAAAATTAATTTCACATTATTCCATTAGCAATGGATAAAATAAGTATATTTGACTCCTTACACATTTCCCAATCACTTTCCAGAAAGTATGTGATAATTTATACTTACTTTAGAATGATACTGTTATTCTCACCATCAGCTATTATTTTCAATGCCCAAAATTTAACTTGCAAACAGTAAGTTACACTGCATAAGTTTCATATATGTCTAACCACTGTCCAGTAAATTACATTGCATAAGTTTTATATATGTCTAGCCACTGTTAATGAATCGTAATATAAATATCTGTGTTTTCCAATGGTCTTAGGTTCTACAGCCCCAACCCACAGGTTGAGAACCACTAGCAGGGTCACTCACTTAATACCATTGGAAAATACAAATATTTACATTACAATTCATAACAGTATCAAAATTAAAGTTATGAAGTAGCAACGAAAATAATTTTATGGTTGGGGGTCACCACAACATGAGGAACTGTATTAAAGGGTCAGAGCATTAGAAAGGTTGAGAACCACTGGTTTAAAACAACTTAATATTAAATGACTTTGTATTTATTTAATCACACATTAGGTGAAACATTTTCATGTTTCTTAGTTATATTCTCGATATTATGAGATATTTTTGTACTGATATATATTGATGTGTTTATATACATAATATACACAAATATTGTGATATATACTGTAAGATGTATTCTCTGACAAAGTAGATGTCCAACAATTCGATTCAACTCAATTCTGACATTATCTACCTGGAGTTAGAATCAGATCCCACAACTTAAAGGGCTCAGGCCCATGAGGATGCCTCCACTTCAGATACTAGACACAAGTCCCAGACCACCTTAATTTTGACCAACCATCCATAAATTGGAGGTTCCCATAAACTCCTACTTAGGTTTCATAATTTGTTTTTTTGGCTCATAGAACTTAAAACAACACTTCAGTTATGTTTATTGGTTTATTATAAAGGCTACAACTCAGGAACAGCCAAGTAGAAGAAATATACAGGACAAGCTATTTGTGGGGTGGAGGTTAGTTTCCATGTCCTCTCCAGGCATATTGAAAGCACAACAGGTCAATGGATTCATCAACTTAAAAACTCTCTGAATCTCACTGCCCAAAGTTTCTATAGAGTTCACTCTTCAGCCATACCATTCCCCATTATGGAGCACTGTTCTGTGGGCCTGGGGTTGAGAAGGTGGCAAAAAGTTCCAATCCCCTAACCATTTAGTTTCTTTGGTGGCCAGCCCAATCCTGAAGCTATCTAGAGGCCTCTGATAAATCACTTCATTGATTTGTTTGGGATGGAATGAATAACACAAAAAATTGTTATCACTCAGGAAATTCCAAGGACTATGGGAGCTCTGTGCCAGAAACCAGGGACCAAGCCCAAAATAAATTTTTGGTGTTATATGACATGTGTGTGTGTGTGTGTGTGTGTGTGTGTGTGTGTGTGTGTGTGATATGTGCACACACACATGGGCATGTGCCATTTCACTGCTTTATTTTCTAATTAAATAATGATTAAATTCATTAATAAAATTCTGTATATACTCTTCCTTATATATAGTAAACATGTTTTCACTTTGTTTTAAATGATCTTTAAAGGGGAGATATATTACTTTATAATGGCGTGGACCAAAAAGGGTCATATACTAAACCTGATAAGCTCAGGGAAGGCCTAGATTGTGGTTTTTATAAATTCAGAGACAGAAAGTAACCACATAAGATCTGTGTTATGTGGTTACTAACTAAATATTTCTAACTAAATGCGAGTCTTTGTGTGTATTTATGTTCTAGGCTAGTATCTTCCTTGACCGAGGTCAGTATTTACCATAACTGAGTCTGTAGATTGTCTTTTTGCATCTAAAGTAACATACCTTTTGAGTGCCAGAGTAATCTCCTTTTCCAGACCCTTCAGGGCACAACCCAGGGTTCTGTGGTCTCTGTACTAGAGCTAAAGACCACAGAATCCCTCAGTGCTATCTTGTTCCTGCATACCATCTCCATATGCTCTAAATGTTCATTATCAACTCTCTTGTACCCACTTGTATGAAAAAGTATGTCTATTTGTATTATTTTTCATCTAATCTCAGAGATTTCCCAACTTTGCTTTCTTTACACTGCCTAATCTACCAGCAATGGATTTCAAGTAGCCACCCCTATAGCTTCTCCTTTGATTCCAATGTATAAAATAAGCAGTAAAACTGCTATTCTCCAGAGCATTTTCTCAACCTATCGAGATTTTTTTTTTTTTTTTGGTAATTGTTGTCAGTTTGGCTCAAATAAACTCTTTTTCTAAGCCTGAATATACTTTTGTCAACAATGTAGCCAGTATCAGCAAGTTCTGTTGTAATTACTTTATTATTTTTATGTTAAAATGTCTTTTTTCATTCTGAAACATACTTCCTTTTTCTTCTTATTTTTTAATTCTTAAAATACTGCTTCTCATTGTAAATTATTTGAATTAAAATGTAAGGTAATTAAATGCATGTTTTCCTTTGGTCAATTATTTTTAGTGATAAGAGTTTTAAAATAATTTATTATTTTATTAATGTTTTTAAGAAACATAAATAAAGCTTAGATCCTTTATTATTGCACTAGATGCCCGATGCATGAAGATTTGTGTGAGAATAGGCCTTCCTTCCCCTGGCTGTCAGCACCGCCTTCATTCTGGCCAGAACCATCTTTTCGCCTTCACTCCGGGCTGGCCGCCACCATTCTGCCTTTGCTCTAATGGGGAGCCACCTTTCTGGCTTCCCATGCTGTCCAGAGGCCCAGAGCAGTTGGGGCAGTGTGGAACACCTGTGTCCCACCCCACCCCCAGCCACTCAGTTGCCTACATGTGCAAATTAACCCACCATCTTTGTTGAATCAATTTGCATACTCACTCCTGATTGACTGGTAGACATTGCAAATGCACGGTCAATTTGCATTTTCTCTTTTATTAGTATAGATCTTGTGGGATGGTCAAATTTTCAACAAGTATATTATGCTTTTGGAGAAAGCATTAGGGGAGTATGCTAAATAAGCAAGTAAATGAATGTTTTACTGTCATTATAACCAAATTCATTCTAATCAATTATTGCAAGACTAAATACTTAAGGTATTTTTTGTGGTTGCTCTTAGTATTCAGAATGTTCCACTCTGATTGTTAGCGTATTATTTGATTCTTTTTTGTTCTTTGTTTACACAAATTATTGTAGACCAAATCCTAACCTAGTAAAGAGGCTTAGATTCTCAAGTGTGAGACAACCAGTTTAAATATCTATAAGAAAGTTCATAATAAAACAGATCAAAAGCAAGTGTTTCTTTGACCAGCAGAAACCTGATCTTTGAATCTTAACATACAGTGACCAGTTTGTATAATTATAAATTTAAAAATGTTAATATTACTTAATTCTCTCTCTCTCTCTCTCTCTCTCTCTCTCTCTCTCTCTCTCTCTCTCATGCACATACTCTCAGGCACTCAGACACACACACTATAAAATCCAAGAAAAATTTATATTTACCATATTTTCACCACATATAGTGCCATCATGTACACGGGTTATATCCACTTCTCCCTCTGATAAATTAGTTCTCCGTTTTGCTGACATACATATATAGCCTCTAAGGTAAGTATACTGAACATCAAATGGGCTCCATGATAATACCCGTGAATGTGTCCATTGACAAACTAACTTTGAACAAAGGGTATCCCTGGCAATATAAAGCAGAGAAAAGTTCCCTCATGTCACTTACTGTAAGACTAATGTTTTAGGTAAATAATCATTCAAAGTATGAGGATAATTCAGAATGTTACTGACCATATATATCATCTTATGAAGTGAAACATATAAATTTATCTGTACGTACTATAGGCATCTTTCATTTGAAATAAGTGACTGCAGAAAACACACACACAAACACACACATTTGGAAAATGGAGGTTTTTTTTTAAATACACACTGAAAGTCACATCGCTCGTCGGTAAGACACTCTCCAAATGCATCTGCGAGAAAATTCACTTCTTGTGCACATACATATGCAGCACCTCTAGCAACTGAAAATAAAAAGTTCCAATTACTCATCTCAAAAGACAATTAAAACTGAAAATATGGTACATTAATAGAGACAGCTAGACAGCAGCAATGTCCAGTCAGTGACATCTCCAAATTTTTTATGTCACCTATTGGCTCTCTGAGAATGAGAATCACTCCCCCAAAACTACCCATTTGAGAAGGGAAAAGTTGATATCAAATTGCAGAAATAACTAAGAAATCAGTTATTTGATTTCATATTTGATTACAATTCTAATAATATATTCCCTTTGCACCAATCACCTGAAATTTCACTAATGTCCTAGTGTCTTTGTCCTATACTTAGTAATCCTATTTTCCCTCTTGACATATATCAAAGGTACTTTGATTTGCAATTTTATTTTTAAATTTGGATTTATTTTATTTATTTTTAGGGATGCAGATATCCTTTCTACTGTTTAAAGTAATATATATATATATATATATATAAAATCTCCTTTATTTTCCCCAATTGACCTTCCCCCAGCCTCCTCTACCCCCTGTCGCATGCCTTCATCCCACCTACCCCCACCCCAGTGTCTTGTATCCATTGGGGTGCTTATATACATACATCTATACCCTTTGGTTGAACTATTTCCCTCCCTCCCCAACACTCCCCAGCCTTCCCACTGTAATTGGACAGTCTGTTCAGTGTTTTACTGCCTCTGTATCTATATTTTATTCATCAGGTTATAATGTTTTTTATTTTTCATAAATGAGTGAGATCATGTGGTATTTTTCTTTCATTGCCTGGCTTATTTCACTTAACATAATGCTCTCCAGGTCCATCCATACTGTTGCAAGTGGTAAGAATTCCTTCTTTTTTATAGCAGCATAGTATTCCATTGTGTAGATGTGCCATAGTTTTCTAATCCACTCATCTGCTGATGGGCATTTAGGCTGTTTCTATAAATTTGTATTTAAATAAACAATACCATTCCTTGTGGTTAGGGTGAATTACTGACTTTAGAAAAATACAGTTTAAAAAGGAATCCCAGAAAACACACACAACTATTACATTTTCCAAATAACTTCGCACACTGTGTAGTCGGGTCTTGGCATACTCCCTTATAGCAAAAGGCGGTGTTATCACTGCATGGTTCTAAATCAGCAGATCTTACATCCAACGGACAATTCTCATAAGTTCCATCGCAAAATTCTGGAAAATCACATGGATCTACAGTTTTCCGACATAGCCGTCCTCTTTTTTTCACCTGTAAGGCAAATGGAAACATTTTATTTGTAATACTTTTTATCCAAAGACAAAGTGCTTCTCACACATGACAATTAATCAAGTCTTACCACACTGCTCCAAGCAAGGTATAATTATCTTCTATTATACTTTAGGCAAACTGTCATTATAGGTAAGAATGATGAGAGATTAAATGACTTGTTAAAGATCACAAACTAGTTCTGTATTGGAGTGGTATAATTCAGATTCCTGACTGATGGCATTAGCATTAAGCACAAACACTGTGCATACTATCCGCTGAGCACAACATCCTTCTTTTGAAATAATTTACTATGGGCTAGCCTATCATGAAGTTTAACTGAACATGAACATAATGGAATCAGATCATGTATTCATACCAAATGACAATTTCTGAGACAATATGTATGCAATTCTCTGAAAGATGCAGTAATGTTAAACACACAAGTCAACATTCTTTTTTTATTTTCAGCAGAACATGTTGGATTGCCTTAACATTTTTAATGTTGACACTCTTGCAGATGTCTCAGATTTTACCCCTTTGATACTTTCACACTCCCCCACCCCTCCCTTGGTCTTCACTACACCATTGTCTGTGTCCATGGGTTATGCATATATATTTTTCACCTAAATCCTTCACTTTCTTTCTCCAGTCCCTCCTCCATTCCTCTCCTCTGACATTTATCAGTCTGTTCCATATATTCTGCTTCTACATCACTGCAGAAAACAAGGAACTCATATTTTGTGACAGCATAGTCAGACTTGAGGGTATTATGTTAGCAGAATAAGTCAGTCAGATAAAGACAAATGCAATTTGATCTCACTAATATGTGGAATCTAATGAACAAAATAAACTGATGAATAAAATAGAACCAGAAGCATGGATGCATTGCCTTTAAAATAGTATTGAGAAAATAAGACCAAGATGGCGGCATAAGCAAACACCTATTGTTCTGCCCTGCGCAACGATTTGGGAACTACAACATAACAGTGGAACAGACAAGCTCCCAGAATCGCCAGAAAGCTGGCTGCATGAAAACTCCACTAATAGGAGCGGAGGTGGGACACTGAGACTCAGACCGGTGGGAGCGCAGCCTTTCAGACAGAAACAGGCACATTTGGGGAAAGGCAGAGTTGACTGGCAAGGGGAAGAGACTAGCGGCTTTCTCTTGGAGGTGTCTGCAGCCATCCCCATCCAACACAGACCCGCACGCGTGAGCGCCGCATAGGACCCAGCTGCCGCTGCCGCTGCCGCTGCCGCTGCCGCGCAGCTCAGAGACTCCGCCCATACAACCTGAACACATTCTCCCTTCACAGTCAATTGGCCTGGAGGTCAAACCCTCCTAGGGCTAACAAAAACAAACTGGGTATAAATTCAAAAACACTGAATACAACCCATAAAGGATTGCAGTAAGAGTACCCACCTCAGGTAACTGGGGAGACTGAGCCACTGTCCCTTTGAGGATATCCACCACATAAAGCAGCCACCATGTAGAGACATGGAAAGAAATCAGGTGTGAAAGAAATGGAGGAGAAAAGACGACAAGACATAGAGTTCAAAACCACGGTTATAAGGCTTTTCAAGAGGCTCCTACAACAGGCCGATCAACTTAATGAGAATTACCAGGAAATAAACAAGACCAACCAGCAAATGATTGAGAATTACAAGGAAATGAATGAGACCCTCAGGGAAATGAACAAGACCTCTGAAGATACGAACCAGACCCTCACAGATAAAAAAAAGGACCAACTAGAAATCAAGCATACACAGACTGAAATAAAAAATATTACACAAAGTCCTAAAAGCAGTCCAGAGGGCCACAAGAACCAACTCAAAGATTTGAAATACAAAGAAGCAAAATCCACTCAGCTGGAAAAGCAAGAAACAAAAAGAATTCAGATAATTGAAGATAGCGTAAGGGGCCTCTGGGACAACCTCAAGCAAGCCAACATCCGAATTATTGGGGTGCCAGAAAAAGAGAGAGAGCAAGTTAATGAAAACCTACTTGAAGAAATAGTGACTGAAAAATTTCCCCACCTGGTGAAAGAAACTGACTTAAAAGCCCAAGAAGTATACAGAACCCCAAAATATAGGAATCTAAAGAGGACCACACCAAGACATATCATAATTAAAATGCCAAGAGCAAAAGATAAAGAGAGAATATTAAAAGCAGCAAGAGAAAAACAGTTGGTTACCTACAGGGGAGCACCCATACGATTGTAAGCGGATTTCTCAACAGAAACGATGTAGGCCAGACACGAGTGGCAAGAAATATTCAAAATAATGAAGAGCAAGAATCTACAACCAAGATTACTCTATCCAGCAAAGCTATCATTCAGAATTGAGGATCAGATAAAGTGCTTCGCAGATAAGAAAAAGCTAAAGGAGTTCATCACCACCAAACCAGTATTATATGAAATGCTGAAAGATATTCTTTAAGAAGAGAAAGAAGAAAAAGGTAAAAATATAAATTATGAACAACAAATACACATCTATCAACAAATGAACATAAAAATCAAGTGAACTGATAGGCTGATGAACAGGATAAACTGGTGACTATAACAGAAACATGGACATGGAGAGGGAATGGACTGACAATTCTTGGGGAGAAGGGTGTTGTTGGAAGTACAGCAAGAGATTGGACAAGAATCTTGCAACAATGGGAGAGGACATTGGGGAGGGGGAGGTGAGGATGGAAGGTCGGATAGGTACAGCGTGGAGAGAAGATATAGGGGGATAAAAAGGGGGAAACAATGTAATTAATAAACTGAATAAAAAATGATAAAAAAAATAGTATTGAGCTCTCTGATATTATCTAGTAATTTCCAATGTGAGAACAATGGAAAACTTAAAATTGGTTTCCAGTGACATAGTAAGTGGGGGCTATTACCAAAGCAGAAGTTCTAGGATGAAGTCTTTTAACAACTCTGGTGCTCAGATTTCATGATTATACTTAACTGTTTGAGAAAAAGGAACACTGTTCATTTCTTTTTTTTTAAATCTTTCTGAAAGAAATATTTTTGTAAAGTACTAACGAAAAAGCATAAATACAGGAGAATGGAGAAATCAAGATGGCGGCATAGGTAAACACCTATTTTGCTGCCCCATAGAACAATTCCAAAACTACAACTTAACAGCAAAACAAACATATCAAGAATCACCAGTAAGCTGGCAGAATGAAAATTCCACAAATAAGATAGGACACTGTGACTCAGAGGAGCGGTGGAGCACAGCCTTGAAGATACGAGTGGAGAGAGGCTTGGAGCCCTGCGCGCATGAGCGTGAAAGGCGGGCAGCAGCCAACCCGGCTAATTTTCTCCAACAGGGAGGTTGGAGGCATCCCAGTGCACTGACTCCCCAGTTCCAGGTGAGATCCAAGGTCTGGGGTAGGCATGCTAAAAGTCAGGCTTGGAAGAGGTCTGCAAGTTTGAGGAGAGTGCACGTAAACTTGAAACAGCAGTTTGCGCGTAAACTTGGGGACAGAAGTGCACGACTGCACAGAGAGGATTCGTGACTTGCTCCCTCATTCTGGAGACCACCAGACTTCTTAGTTTTACAACCCTGGGCAAGACTTTGGGTGTGCAGACTCATTTGGGGAGAGGCAGAGTTGTCTGGCAACAGGTAGAGACCAGCAGTGGCTTTCTCTTGGAGGTGTGTGCAGCCGTTATCACCCAGCACAGAGACCCACTCGCCGCATAGGGCAGAGCTGACACTGCCCGCTCAGTCCGGAGACTCCACCCATCCAACCTGAACACAGCTTACCCTCACAGTCAATTGGCCAAACCCTCCTAGTGCTAACAATAATTAGCTGGGCTTAACTTCAAAAATACTGTACAACCCATGAAGGATTGCAGTAAAGAGTATCCACCTCGGGAGGGTGAGCCACTGTCCCTTAGAGGACATCTACCACACAAAGCTAATGGACCAACTCAGGAAAGCAGCCACAATGCAGAGAAATGAAAAAAAATCAGGTGTGAAAGAAATGGAGGAAAAAAGCTGACTAGACATAGAATTCAAAACCACAGTAATAAGGTTTCTCAAGAGGCTCCTAGAAAAGGCCGATGAACTTAATGAGAACTACAAGGAAATCAACAAGACCTACGAGGAAATGAATGAAACCTACGAAGAAATGAATGAGACCTACAAGAATATGAATGAGACCCTCAAGAATATGAAAAAGGACCAACTAGAAATTAAGCATACACTGACTGAAATAAAAAATATTACACAAAGTCCTAAAAGCAGTCCAGAGGACCACAAGATCCAAGTCAAAGATTTGAAATACAAAGAAGCAAAATCCACTCAGCCAGAAAAGCAAGAAGCAAAAAGAATCCAAATAATTGAAGATAGCATAAGGAGCCTCTGGGACAACCTCAAGCATACCAACATCTGAATTATGGGGGTGCCAGAAAAAGAGAGAGAGCAAGATAATGAAAACCTACTTGAAGAAATAGTGACCGAAAACTTTCCCCAGCCAGTGAAAGAAATTGACTTAAAAGCCCAAGAAGTGCACAGAACCCCAAAATATAGGAATCTAAAGAGGACCACACCAAGACACATCATAATTAAAATGCCAAGAGCAAAAAATAAAGAAAGAATATTAAAAGCAGCAAGAGAAAAACAGTTAGTTACCTATAAGGGAGCACCCATACGATTGTCAGTTCTCAACAGAAACGATGCAGGCCAGATGGGAGTGGCAAGAAATATTCAAAGTGATGAATAGCAAGAATCTACAATCAAGATTACTCTATCCAGCAAAGCTATCATTCAGAATTGAAGGTCAGATAAAGTGCTTCGCAGATAAGAAAAAGCTAAAGGAGTTCATCACCGCCAAACCAATATTATATGAAATGCTGAAAGATATTCTTTAAGAAGAGGAAGAAGAAAAGGATAAAAATATAAATTATGAACAACAAATACACATCTATCAACAAATGAATCTAAAAATCAAGTGAATTAGTAATCTGATGAACAGGATAAACTAGTGATGTAACAGAATCATGGACATAGAGAAGGAATGGACTGACAATTTTGGGGGAGAAAAGGGGTGTGGGAAGTGCAGCAAGAGACTGGATAAAAATCATGCAACTATGGGAGAGGACATTGGGGGGGAGGTGAGGGCAGGGGGTGGGATGGGTACCGGATGGAGGGCAGCTAGAGGGGGAAAAAGGGGGGGAACAATGTAATTAATAAACTGAACAATAAATATTTAAAAAATGAAAAAAAGATTTTAAAAAAGCATAAATAAGAATCCAAATAGACATGTGGATTCTATTACCTCTTCAGCAAATTAAAAATTTACTTAAGAGTTCTAGAAAAATAGATTGGAAAGAACCCAAATGTCTATCAGTTAATGAATAGGTAAGTTGTGATATATACACACCTGGAATATTTTCAGCCAGATATAGGAATGGTAGACTGATATGTAAGCTAAAAATGAATAAATTTTTAAATCATTGCATTACATGAAGAAAGCCTGATACCATAGGTTATTGTGTGGTTTTACTTACATGAAATAATGGAATAAGTAAAACCAGAAAGGCAAAACTCACATTGATGTTTGCCAGAGACTGACAGGAAGGGAGAAAGGAGAGCATGTTCGTCAATTTGGATGATGAACATGTTTTGGAGCTAGCTAGCAGTGGTATGTGCACAACATTGTGAATATTATAAATGACATTAAATTTTCACTTTAAAATAGTTAATTTTATGTTTTATGATTTTCACCTCAATATTTAAAAAAAGGTCTAGCGAAAGCTCTCATAGTCATAATGCTGTGGTGATATTAAATATTTACTTCAAAATCAATAGAAAATATCTGTTGTCAGGCTATGCATATTTGTCTTTCAACTTTAATTCTTAGGGACCAATGTATTCCTGATATGCTGTACTAACTCAATTGCTATTTTTACCATAATCCTAAACTATTGCTCAATGAACATCTTTTTTATGTCAAATAATTTTCCTTTCAGGACCTACTCCACCTCTACCAGAAGGGGTTATAAATCATGCTTTGGACTCCGGATGATAATCAGAATACTTCTCCCTAAACACAGGGAGTGGAACAGTGGTGGAAATTTAACTTAGCAGGATCAGGCATGGTTTCCTCCATTACCAAATCACAGAGGCAGACGTTGGAAAAGAAAGAATCTCTCTAATCTCCGGAAATTCTGTATTATGGCATAGAAAACCCAGGAGGTGCAATGAGCTATCTGTAGAAACCTGTTTTGAGACCTGTCAACAGAATTGGGAGGATATTCAATAGATGTATAGAATAAGAATTCTATTGTTCTTGTTTGAAATCTTCACCTGAGCATGAAGTTGAGCCTCATAAGTGCTTAATTTTCTTTGATTGGCCATTGTCAATATACAAACTTTTGTGATAGCAAGGATGGACCTAGAGAGTTTAATGCCAAGTGAAGTAAGCCAGTCAGAATAAGACAAATACCATATGATTTCACATATTTATATGTGGAATCTAATGAACAAACTAAAGAAACAAACTCATAAACTAAGAAAACAGACTGATAATTATTGGAGGGGAGGGAGTTTGGGGATGGGTGAAAAAGATGAAGGGATTAAACAGTACAAATTGGTAGCTACAGAATAGCCACAGAGATGCAGTTTGCAACATGGCGAATATAGTAAAAAATATCAAGAAACCTGGGCACAGGGCCAGATGGGCAGCAGAGAGTCCATTCTGAAAAATGCATGGGTGTTTGGCCACTTTCTCATATATCTTAAATTGGTAAGGAATTGTAGTAAATGCAAACTGTGGTTGAAAATAAAATTAAAGGAATTGTATGAGATAGAAAATTTTGTTTCATTTAGTATTGACTAAAAATGGGCAAATGGCTCATTAATTTTTCCCAAGAATAAAAGCCAGAATACTATTCCTTCTTTATTAATTTCACAACTCTTTTATTTCCTGTCTGGGATCAAATTTTTAAAATCTTTATTGTTGGAAATATTACAGATCTGCCCAATTTTTTTTGTGTGTTTTTTTTTTTCTCTCTCATTGACCGCCTCACCCTGCACCTGCCCCTTCAGGCCTCCACCACTCTATTGTCTGTATCTGAAACAGGAATTTTTAGGGGTTAAAAAAAAACAGGTTTAGGAAATTTTAGAAATTAAGAGGACCATGGAAGAAGCACAGGGCTGCAGAGCAGCAGAGGTCTGTATTTATAAAATAAAGAAAAGGAAACCCCTCTTTCAGAGGAAGAAGAAGAAGGCCCAAAGGGGATAGGAAAACAATAAGCAAGGAGGGGTGGAAAACCTCACATATCTCATGTAAGGTTTGATCTTTGAGCTCAGGAATTACTATAGTAACTAGTCTAAGGGAATAGTGACTGATCAGAGGGGATATCAAGGCATAAAGACCTGCAGCCGTTATAGACCATGGAAACGGACTCGGGGGGACTCTTTCCCCCTTCCCTATATAGGAATCTCTGCTGTGAGATTCTTTTCCCTTCCCCGCGTGGCAGTCTGTACTTGTTCTTCAATAAAATTTCCATCTTTGCTATACCACCTTCCGTCCGTGGATTCATTCTTCGACTGTCGGACAAAGAATCTGGGGAACCATCCTGCCCAGGGGAAGATTGCATATTCCAGTCCAAAAATTTCCACTTCATGTCCATGGGCTATGCATATATGCATATAAATTCCCAGATAAATCAATCCCAAACCTTCCCTCCGAAATTTGTCAGTCTGTTCCATGTTTATTTGTCTCCCGTTTTATTTGTTCATCAGTTTATTTTGTTCCTTAGATTCCACATATGAGTAAGATTGTATGATACTTACCTTTCTCTGAGAAGGCAGGAGTAGGTGAGGGTGGGGACCGGGTAAAAAGATAAGCCAAAGTATGTATATATATATATATAACCCATGGACACAGACAATAGGGTTGTGAAGATCTGGAGCAGGCTGAAGAGTGAGGGAGAACAGAGACAGGCTGGAAGGGGTCAATGAGGGAATAAAAGAGACAAATATAATACTTTAAACAATAAATATTTTTAAATGAATAAATAAAAATTTTGTATTGTTTAAATTAAACAAAGAAGTGGTGTTGATTTATTTGTTATAAAACAAATCCCAAAATATTTTGATATTTATTTTTAACTACTATTTAGAAAATAAATACACTCATTAGCTTATTCTTTTAAAAAATGAAGTCAAGCAATGTTAAATAACATATTGGTCACATGGTATTTAAACAACAAAAGCTGTATATGTAGAAGTATTCACTTTATTGTTCTACTAGGCCATTAAAATTATAGTACAGCTAAGGTGTAATGTAAAAATAACATTGGAAACTAGCTTTATTTCAAATATTTAGTAGCTTTGAATCTAAAGTCTACATGTAGTTACAATGGTCATGTCTTTAAATTTTGTCACACATAAATAAAGTGTATGTATAAGTAATTTATAATAAACATCATTTTGAACAAATTTTTAAAGAGTTACAACTGAACAATACATAATAGGCATTATACAGTACCAAATACAATTTTTTCAATTATAGATAGAAATTTCTGAGTACTGGTTACAAACCAGTTATTCACCATTATGTTTCAGTAAAAAAAACTGGTTAAATTATTGTCTTCCACAGCTTTGCACTTGGATTTGTGTCTATTTAAGTAGAAATGTTATTTATAAAATACTAGAGGCTTAGTGCACGAAATTTGTGCACGGAGGGGCAGGGGTCCCTCAGCCCAACCTGCAACCTCTCCAATCTGGGACCCCTTGAGGAATGTCCAACTGCCCATTTAGGCCTGATTCTGGACATCCTCACCTAAATGGGCAGTCAGAAATCCCTCTCACTATCTAGGACAACTGACTCCCAACTGCTCACCTGCCTGCCTTTCTGATTGCCCTAACTGCTTCTGCCAGCCTGATCACCCCCTAACCACTCCCCTAGCAGTCTGATTGATGCCTAACTGCTCCCTGGCCAGCCCGATTGCCCCTAACTGCCCTCCTCTGCAGTCCTGGTCACTCCTAACTGCCCTCCCCTGCAGGCCTGGTCTCCCCCAAATGCTCTCCCCTGCAAGCCTGGTCACCCCTAACTGCCCTCCCCTGCAGGCCTGGTCTCCCCCAAATGCTCTCTCCTGCAGGCCTGGTCCCTCCCAAACTGCCCTCTTCTGCTGGCCTTCTAGTTGTGGCCATTTTGTGTGCTTATGGAGGCAAGATCTTTGACCACATGGGGGCAGCCATCTTGTGTGTTGGAGTGATGGTCAATCTGGATATTACTCTTTTATTGGATAAGATAGAGGCCTGGTGCATGGGTGAGGGACAGCTGGTTTGCCCTGAAGGGTGTCCCAGATCAGGGTGGGGTTCCCTAGGGGTATGGGGTGTTCTGGGTGAGGGTTCTGTTGTGGTTTTCAGGCTGGCCATGCCCCCTGGTGACCCAAGTGAAGGCCCTGGGATCTGGGATTAATTTATGTTATACAATTGAAACTTTGTAGCCTAGAGCAGAGCCAAACCTTCTGCTCTCTCAGAGGTGGCCGCCATTTCTGTTGGGATATATTTATCTTCTATAATTGAAACTTTGTAGCGTAAAGCAGAAGCCTGGATTGGCCAGAACAGGTGGAAAGCTTGGCTTCCTACATCTCCAGGAGCAACTCAAGCCTCCTGCTCTCTCCAGCTCTGTGGCTGTTGTCACTTTTGTTGGGATTTATTCATCTTCTATCATTGAAACTTTGTAGCATTGAGTGGAGGCCTGGGCCAGCAAGGGCAAGTGGAAAGCTTGGCTTCCTCCATTGCTGGGGCAACCCAAGCCTCCCTTCTTCTCTCTGTGGTTGCAGCCATCTTGATTGAGTTTATTTGCATATTTGCTCCTGGTTGGATGGTGGGCGTGGCTTGTGGGTATAGCGGTGATATGGTCAATTGGCATATTACTCTTTTATTAGATAGGATTAGGCAAAATTTTGGAAAAGCACTGGTGGCAACTAGCCTAACTGAAAGTAGAAAACAGAAAATAGGAAGCCTTTTACGCTTATAGCCAAATTAGAGGCCTGGTACATGAATTCATGCACAGGTAGGGTCCCTCAGCCAGGCCAGTAATTGGGGCCTATAGGGCATGGGGCCAGCCAGCAGAGGGGAGGGTCTGTGGGAGGTTGGATGGCTGCCCCCTCTCCCATTGTGGATATAATGGGGGTAGGGGGAATGAGTCTGGCTAGGGGGATGGGCCATGGGAGGCTGGCTGTGGGAGTGCACTGACCATCAGGGGGGAGCTCCTGAATTAAGTATCTGCCCCCTGGTGGTCAGTGTGTGCCATAGCAACTGGTCGACTGGTCATTCTGGTCATTTGGTCATAATGGTCACCTAGGCTTTTACATATATAGATAATGAAAGAGTATAAGACAATTGTCAGCCTTAAATGAGAGCAAAAGCAAAGTACTATACTATATTACACAATAAAAGTAATTTAAACTAATAAAGTAGTTTTAGCTCTTGCCCTGAAGCTCTCTCTAGCAACTTGTATTGTAAATTTTCACGTGACCAAATTTTGTGATTATCTCCATTTTAAAGAACTACCTTTTTGGATGTAGATAAAGGACAATAGGCTGTTTAGAAAAGCCATATTCCATGGTTTGGAGACAAAGGTCAAGATGAGAGGTCTAATGAAGGGAAAAGCAATAACATTTATTGCTAAGGCGTAGAAACCCTACACTGCCTTCTACATTCTTATGTCTTAAACACAATGACCAGTAGTTCTATTCACTGGCTTATAGAGTAAAAACAAAAACAAAAACAAAAACACACACATATAGAACAAAGTAGAATAATGCTGTGAGAGATTTCATTGACACCAAGAAAATACATCTGGCAAGCAAAATCTCTCATTAATTAGCTTTTATATTTGCCATAGAGTGCTGAAAGTTATATTAAATGAGGTGTTATCATGATAAAATTCACAGAAGGCAAATCCTAACCAATCTCCTCCCAGATGTGGCTACAGAGAAAACCTTGAGTGGAAAACTTCTGAAGGGAAATCAATTCAATCCACTTCTAGTTGGGAGTCTTTGCCCAAGGCAAACTTAACTATTATTTGTATTGCATATTGTTGACTATTCCACATGGATTCCTTTTCAATGATTTACAAAATGAGATTGTAAAAAAAATCACTGTCTTTTATTGGATCATTGCATGTCAAGTATGTATTAGCTGGCTCATTTATAATTTTGTCGTAAGTTTTTTCATGATGAAGAGCTTCACTCAAGCTGCACCTTGAGGAATTCATCCCACCCAAATAATCTGGAATTGGTATTGAGTGCAATAACTAGATGGATCTTGAGTAGGAATTGAAACAATACAGTAAGTGGTGGAGCTAAATAGTAGGGAGAAAAAGACCTAAGGACATCCATCACCTAAATTATAAAACCAAATGTGTATGAATAGAGTACATAAAGTAATATATTTGAAAGATGTATAAAAACAACTTTTTAAAAAACTGAATCATAATTAATACACAAGAACATAAAAAATTCATGAAGAAAAGAATGTAATATTGTGAGTTACCTGACAAGTTTTGCTATCACAGCATACTCCAGTGCCACATTTTGCATTTCCAATCAGTTGACAACTTTTAGGATCACAACATTTTTTAAAACTACAATCCTAAAAGCAAATACAATCAAGTTAAATAATAGGACTTTTCAATCAAATAAATAATTTCATTTGTCAAAAGGGTATTAAAATGTCTCTAAGTTAATTACAATTACAGCATAATGTTTACTTCTGTATTTATTTGTAATACTGTTCACTTAAACTTAGTATAGTTTTAGTAAAGAAGACAATGGCAATACATTATTCATGGTTCCATGCTCAAGAAATGCAACTATTAATAATTTAATCTAATCATTTTCAATTCTTTTTGATTTTCTAAAAATATACACAATGAGTTTAAGTGGTTTTTTTCATTAAATACATCATAAGTACTTTTCCATATTATCAAGTCTTCTCAAAAATAATAATGGGAATATATAACAAGTTATGATTGTGATAAAATAGAGGTTTCTAAATTATAATATTTTAGTATTAGAAAAACTTATTGAGAGAACATTGTTCTCATTATTATTTTTAGCTCCAAAATTTTATATTAAAGATTAATTCAAAAAGATATTGGAGTCTTGAAGAACAAAAAGAGTAAATGCTCTTTATAAAAGTATACTCTGATTTCCAACTTTCTTATAGTTGTCTATTCAGTGCAAGAGTGATATTTTACCAGACTGATAATAATATTTAAAAGTTAGCAAAATGTATAAGGCAAAAAATAACTAAGCATTTAAGTCTGTTTCAATTTACTTATTGTATTAATAATGTGTTGATACTGAATATAGATGCACATTCTGGTTTACTTTATATTTCTATGCATCAACTTTCCTTGTTTATTTACCTTATTTGTAACTACTAATATATTAATGATATACAATTCAAAAAACTGAGCTAGTCAGAAGGAAAATAACACAAATGAATATAATTCAGAATGCTTTGGTGATTTTGTTCCAGATTATCATCACTGCTCTTAACCTAATGATTGAGTAGCCATTCTATTGGGAAACCTTAATTTGAGACTTGTTGACATTAGAGGTAGACCAGCTTTTGCCCAGGATAAACTTTTGAACACTGACATGATTCCCCTTAGCCACGTTGTATAAATCTGGAGGTGTGCCTTTATTATCTAAGGAAAAACAAACACTCTTGTGAACTTTCCTTTGACTCATACTTCTACTCTGATTTCTGTATCTGTCATATCACTGACCCAGTTGATGAAAATCATTAGGTGTTCCTTTGAACCCCTTGGAATACTGATTTCCTCCTACAGGGTTCCTTCATGTATTTACATTTTTCTCACACTAATAATCCTTACTTTCAGTCTCTTAAAATTTGGATCTTGACTTTATGAGCTTCTGAGCTTGCTACAAATGTATTGGCAAAATTATCTTGCCCAGATGGCCAAAGTGTTGGATCTACACATGCTGCGATAAAGGAATTTTTGTTCTCTTCAGAAAAACTGCAGTTCATTTTATAGGGAATCTTTAAAGCCATTCAAGTTTGTTCATCAAAAGGAACACAGAATTAATTCAATCTTACATTTATCACCCATTTCTGGTGTAAAAATTACCATAAACTTGGTAGCTTAAACTATGTACATGTACTAGTTTATTTTATAGTTCTGGAAATCAAAAAACCAAGAGACTAAAATGAAGATTTTGGAAGTTCTTCATTCCTCCAGGAAACTCTAGAAAAAAAATCAT
Organism: Antrozous pallidus; assembly: GCA_027563665.1. Lineage (NCBI taxonomy): Eukaryota > Metazoa > Chordata > Mammalia > Chiroptera > Vespertilionidae > Antrozous > Antrozous pallidus. Next base: position 74,711,074 of record CM050519.1, read on the forward strand.
TTCACTGCCTTTTTAGCTTCTAGAGGGCACCTGCATTCTTTGGTTTATGGATTCCTTCTCCATCTTCAAAACCAGCAATGTAGCATCTTCAAACATCATTGTCACATAGCCTCTGATTCTGACCTACCTGCCTCCCTCTAATAAGGATCCCTGTGATTATATATGGCCCACTCAGAAACATAAGAGATCTCTCCCTCTCAAGATCATTAATTTGATCATCCCTTCAGAGTACTTTTTGCCCCATATAGTAACATATTCACAAGTTATTAATATTAGGACATGCAAAGCTTTGGAGGATATTCTATCACATTTCACCATCTGGTCTCCAAAGATTCATCATGTTTATCTCCTGGGCAAAATACATGCACTCCGTCCCAACATCCAGAAAATCAAAACTCACAACAGCATTAACTCAAAGTGGCTGACTGCTAACTTATTTCAATGGAGTAAAGGAGCAGTTGAGTTTGCAATTGTTCTTCCTTCCTCCTGGATCTTCTTTCAGTTTGACATCTAGGCTTGGTGAAAGTATGTTCAACTTCATGACAGTCTCCATTATTATATAAGCCAATTCCTATGATATCTCTTTCTCTATACTTATTCATATACTATATGTGTATAAATATATATATATATGTTTATTATATAAATTTTGTATATATGTATTTTATTAATAAAATATATAAACATATACATATTAAAAATAAAAATATTCAACAGTAACTTTATGCAGATTGGGTGTTGAAATAATACTATATTTAACATATTAAATCAAAATATATTATGTAAATTTATCTCACTTATTTTATTTTATTTTATAAATGTGGCTACTAGAAAATATAAAATACATGATTCACATTATGCTCTTAACAGATAAATTGATCTAAAGAAATTAATGGGAGGAGAGAACCAATATGGCGGCATAGGTAAAACACCTATCTTGCGGTCATACTCAACAATTTTAATACTACAACTTAATGAAAGAACAAACACCTTTCCAGAATCACCAGAAAGCTCGCCGAGTGAAAATTCCACAAACAAAAGTGAAGATAAGACACTGTGACTCGGAGGAGCGGTGGCGGACAGCATTGAAAGATTCCCAGAGAGAGAGGTTTGGAGCGTGCGCCAGCGGAGAGGGCGGGCAGCTGAAAACCGGCCAGTTTTCTCAAAATGGGGAGACAAAGACGTCCCAATGGACTGATTCTCCAGCTTTGGGCGAAGTCCAGGGAACCCACTATCATACGGGGTGAAAACTGGACAGTGGGAGGGCACGCCGAAACTCGGGCGCTGCAGGGGTCTCCCGGCTTGTGGAGAAGGCAGCTTGTGCAAACAGCTCGGCTGCGTGACTGTGCAGAGAGCACTCTGCGACTTGCTTTCTCATTCAGAAAACCGTCAATCTCCTTTGTTTTACGACCCTGGGTGAGACATTGGGTGTGCAGACTCATTTGGGGAGAGTCTGAATTCCCTGGCAGCTGGTGGAGCTCCACAGCGGCTCTGTCTCAGAGGTGCTGGCGGCCATTGCCCCTGGCACAGAGTCCCTGGGGCCGCATAGGGCGGAGCTAACACTGTCTGCATGGCCCGGAGACTCTGCCCATCCAACCTGAGCACAGCTGAGCTTCACAGACAATAGGCCTGGAGGTCAACCCCTCCAAGTGCTAACAACGATTAACCTGAGCTTAGCTTCAGCAAGACTGTTCAAGCCATATCCACCTCAGGTAACTGGGGAAGCTGAGCCACTGTCCCTAGTAGGAAGTCTACCACACAAAGCTAATTGACCAACTCAGGGAAGCAGCCACCATGCAGAGACATGGAAAGAAATCAGATGTGAAAGAAATGGAGGGAAAAAAAACGACTGGACATGGAATTCAAAACCACGGTTATAGGGCTTCTCAAGAGGCTCCAACAAAAGGTCGAGGCCTATAAGGAAATAAGCAAGACCGCAAAGGAAATGAATGAATCCTATAAGGAAATGAACGAGACCCTCAAGGATATGAACGAGACCTGCAAGGAAATTATCAAGACCAATGTGGAAATGAAGGAGACCCTCAAGGAAATAAAGGAGACTCTCAAGGATATGAAAAAGGACCAACCATAAATTAAGCATACACTGACTGAAATAAAAAATATTATACAAAGACCTAAAAGTGCTCTATAGCACCCCAAGAACCAAGTTAAAGATTTGAAATACAAAGAGGGAAAATCCACTCAGCTGAAAAAGCAAGAAACCAAAAGAATCCAAAAAATTGAAGCTAGTATAAGGGGCCTCTGGGACAACCTCAAGCATACCAACATCCAAATTATAGGGTTGCCAAAAAAAGAGAGAGAGCAAGACAATGAAAACCTATTTGTAGAAATAGTGACTGAAAACTTCCCACACCTGGTGAAAGAAATTGACTTAGGAGTCCAAGAAGCGCAACAAACCCCAATATATAGGAACCCTAAGAGGACCACACTAAGGCACATCATAATTAAAATGCCAAGAGCAAAAGACAAAGAGAGAATATTAAAAGCAGCAAGAGAGAAACAGATCGTTACCTATAAGGGAGCACCCATACGATTGTCAGCAGATTTCTCAACAGAAACGATGCAGGCCAGATGGGAGTGGCAAGAAATATTCAAAGTGATGAACAGCAAGAATCTACAACCAAGATTACTCTATCTAGCAAAGCTATCATTCAGAATTGAAGGCCAGATAAAGTGCTTCGTAGATAAGAAAAAGCTAAAGGAGTTCATCACCACCAAACCAATATTATATGAAATGCTGAAAGATATTCTTTAAGAAGAGGAAGAAGAAAAAGATAAAAGTGTAAATTAGGAACAACAAATACACATCTATCAACAAATGAATCTAAAATTCAAGTGAATTAATAATCTGATGAACAGGATAAACTGGTGAATGTAACAGAATCATGGACATAGAGAGGGAATGGACTGACAACTCTTAGGGAGAAAGGGTGTGTGGGAAGTGCAGCAAGAGACTGGACAAAAATCATGCAACTATGGGAGAGGACAGTGGAGGGGGGGGTGAGGGCGGAGGGTGGGATGGGTACCTGGTGGAGAGGAACTATAGGGGAAAAAAAGGGGAACAATGTAACTAATAAACTGAACAATAAAGATTTAAAAAAAAAGTTTAGAAACTGGACCCAACTGAAAAGTAAGAAATGGTGGACCTTGAAAATGACTTCAGGTTTTTTCACTGTGCAGAATATAGTCAAACACTGCTGTAGTTAAATATTTTACCCTTTGTTCTTTCTGCATGATCTACAATAATCTGGTTTGTGTTAAATTTACTGCTGTGTTGCTGACAGTTACCTGAAAGAGAAGGTGGGGTGCTTCACTGGGCTGGAAAAAGTTTAGCTAAACCAGAAAGCAGGTCTAATTAAGCAAGTTTATTCTATATATAAAAAAGGTAAGTTGACTTGCAAATATGTGATACATATAAAGCTCTCATTGGCGCCAAAAAAAAAAAAAGAAATTAATGGGAGTAATAAATGAATTCAGCAAGATTGCAGTAAAAAGTTGACTATAAATATCTAATGTCATTTTAAAATCTGAGTAATAAAGAAAACATTTTAAAATATATGATTTAAACTACCATGAAAATTTTAAAAACATCACAGTAAAAATTTAAGTGATTATCAGTAAAAACCCCATATACTGAATACTAGAAAATGCTGTTGAGATAAATTAAAAGAAATACAAAATGAAGGCATATACCTCCATTTTGTCTAACATTAAAATTTATCTGAGGTTCAATGCAATTTCTTTTGTCTTTTTGTTTGTAGAAACTAAAAGAAACAAATCAAATACTCTTACTAAATGCAAAAAGCCATGATCACCAAAGAAAATCATGCTGGAGGATATATAATCATATCCCACAAATTAATAGAAATGTATAGTAATTAAAATAGTGGCACTAGAGTAGAAAACAAACCTCAGAAAATCTTATAAATGGTATTAATTCACAGCAATGAGGGAAGGACAATCTTTAAATAAATTGTGATTTTTAAAAGTTAATATTCTTGCCCTAGCTCTTTTGACTCAGTGGATAGTGCGTTGGTCTAAGGACTAAAGATTCCTGGGTTCCATTCTGTTCAAGGGCTCATGCCCTGACTGAGTACTCTGTTCCCAGAGGGGTAAAGAGGGAACGTGCTGGAGGCAGCAGATCAATGATTCTTTCTCATCGTTGATGTTTCAAACTTTCTCTCTCTCTCTATTCCTCTGAAATCAATTTAAAAAACTTATAGTATATATGAAAATCAATTACAAATGGAATGATATCAGAAGAATGAGAGTTTGAGGGATCCACTTGGTCTCAGTCTTGAAATTTCAGCAATTTGAGTAGCTATAAATTAACAAAGGATTCCCTGGCAAATTCACAAACATGCTTCAGAGACCCACACATTGAAATATCTAAAGGTAGGCAAGTGAGAGAAAATGGGAGAGGAGAGAAGGGAGAAGGGCTGAGACAAGCCACTCAAGCTCTCCTGCAGCCAGTAAGTGGCTCATGGCTAAAGAATGGAGGAATCTGGAAGTGGCGGGCACTCCCTTCACCTGGTAGAAGCAGAGATCCCACAGGCATTCCTGCAGCAGTGAGCAGAATGAGCTGTGGCTGAGCCTTAGAGATAGAGAATTGGGCAAGGACCCAGCATAGGGTTCAGACACGGTTGTTGGCTGGTTGGCATTCGAGACAGAGAAACAGAGCCAGGGAGCCTTGCTCGCTACCTCAAGTGACACCTCTAAGCTGCAAAGAAAAAGTTAAGACTCAAAGTGAAAGGTTGGAAAATGATTCACCAAGCAACTACCATCAACAGAAAAGCTGGTGTAGCCATACTTATATCTGACAACACATATTTCAAAATAACAAAGGTAAAAAGAGACAAAGATGGACATTTTATTATATAATGAGGACTACATTAAGGAGATAAAACACTTAATTTATATGCACCTACACAGCATGCACCAAAATACATAAAGTAACTACTAACAGAACTATAGAAAGAAACAGACAAAAACACAATCATAGTTGGGGACCTTAATACTCCATTCAAAGCTCCGGATGGATCATCCAAACAGAAAATCAGCGAAATAATATTAGCTTTAAATGACACATTAGACAAAATGGACATAATTAACATTTACAGAGCTTTTCATCTAGAACATCACATTATCCATTCTTCTCCAGTGCACATGGAACATTCTCAATGGCAAATCCCAAAACTAGCCTCAACAAATTCAAAAGATTGAAATTGAACCAAGTACATTCTGTGACTGCAATGTTTTGAACTTAGCAATCAACTGGAAAAAGGAAGTAAAAAAAACCACAAACATGTGAAGATTAAACAAAAACATCCTGGAACAGAAAGAAGCCATAAGGTAAAAAGAAGAAGAAGAAGAAGAAGAAGAAGAAGAAGAAGAAGAAGAAGAAGAAGAAGAAGAAGAAGAAGAAGAAGGAGGAGGAGGAGGAGGAGGAGGAGGAGGAGGAGGAGGAGGAGGAGGAGGAGGAGGAGGAGGAGGAGGAGGAGGAGGAGGAGGAGGAGGAGGAGGAGGAGGAGAGAGGAGAGAGAGAGAGAGAGAGAGAAGGAAGGAGGAAAGGAAGGAAGGAAGGAAGGAAGGAAGGAAGGAAGGAAGGAAGGAAGGAAGGAAGGAAGGAAGGAAGGAAGGAAGGTGGAAGAAGGAAAGAAAGAAAGAAAAGAAAGAAAGAAAGAAAGAAAGAAAGAAAGAAAGAAAGAAAGAAAGAAAGAAAGAAAGAGAAAGGAAGAAAGAAAATGTGACTAAACCATGGACCTCAGTTCAGTTTTAAATATGCAAACTATTAATCACAATAACATCTAAACTGATAACTTTATACATCAAATACAAATCAAATAATAAATTAAAACAATGTAGATACTGAAGCAAATAGTACAGAAGAACTAAACGAGAATTGAGTAACATCAGGAAAATGCCAACTCAAAGGAAGCTAGAGATAAAGAAACAAAGACAGCAACAGAAACAGAGGTAGAGACAATGCTAGAGATAGAGACAGAAATGGGGATGGAGTTAGAGGTAGATATGTCAAACCAAATATACTTAAAACAGAAAGCAACATAGATATAAGAAGATTCACTCTTGGTAGGTAAAAGTTAATTTCTAGGAAGGTATACCAATTGCATATAAGTTTGCACCATAAAACATCTTCAAAATATAAAGAATGAATTAAGTTCTAGTGAGAGTTAGAAAAATAAACTGGATTGTTAGAGGTATCAATATTATTTCTCAAGTGCTGAGGAGCAAAGCAATCAAAATTAATAAAGATACAGAAGATTTGAGTCATTCTTTTACAATTATAATGCAATCAAGTTATACAAAATTTTATTCCTAATAATTAGAGACCTTTCATATTTTCTCTTTTTTAATATATTTTATTGATTTTTTTTACAGAGAGGAAGGGAGAAGGATAGAGAGTTAGGAACATTGATGAGAAAGAAACATCAATCAGCTGCCTCCTGCATACCTCCTACTGGGGATGTGCCCACAACCAAGGTACATGCCCTTGACCGGAATCGAACCTGGGACCTTTCAGTCCGCAGGCCGACACTCTAGCCACTGAGCCAAACCAGTTAGGGAAACCTTTCATATTTTCTAGAAAATCTCTATCAATCCACTTCACCATACATAAGTATATGAAGACACAACAAACTTCTTTGATTAGTCATCCTATCAAGCGCAACTAAAAAAAAAATAATAGCAAAAAACACACATATATAACAATAATGAATGATGTGTTATGATTTATTAAATCCTATGCAATCAGCTTAAAATAAATGAAGTTTCCCAGATGCAAGTATGGGGAGGTAAATAACACACATTTTGTAACTTAGGGAACCAATGCACTCACTTGGGAAGAATTCAGGAGATGATTTAGGTGATTATATTATTCAAGGTACTGGTATCTGTGATACAGAAAGGTGAGTGTTGCTATTAGTGGTTTCACAATAAAGAAAATCTTATTGAATCCATGCTATACTTACTCCATACTTAAATTCTTCAACTGTTTCAAATTCAGATGAGTCAGTTCTCACATGTCCCATATCTCCATGTCTTAGAAATTTGATAAAATAGTACAGAATTTGACAAAAGTCCCCTTTTGTATCACATCTATATTTATAGCACTATATAACAACCAAGCAAAAATGAATCTTTAGGTAAGCAATCAATGTTTGCCACTAACCTCTGGAGGGCCACAATCACATTCCTCTCCCATGTGCAACCGTTTATCACCACAGATTGGTTCTTTTGGGACTGCCGCTTTTGAAATGATTTGATTTTGAAGACATTCAAATTCAGGCTGTGAAACTACATGTTTAAATTCATTCACGCTGCAACTGCTAAAAGATTTTATACCACGGGAACGTCTAAAATTAAATTATATTCTTCAGATAAAATCACTATCAAAGTCACACTCTTCAATATAGCACTATTAATTCTGTACAACTTCAGTCAGAGAAAAATAAGAAGGAGGGGAGAGTACTTTGATTTTTAATGTAAGTCATAAATGTAAGTAACAAGTTCATTTATATTGTAATTTAATATAATAGAGCCTAGAAAGTAGAGAAGTTAAGGTGACATGAGTTAGAATATATTAAAAACAGCAATGCCTGGAACCCAAATATCTATTTAAGTGTGTCCCATTATTCATTTTTGCATTATTATTGTCAGCATCATATTTACTACAATCATTATTATAAGGAGCACTAATTATCATTAAGAATATTAAGTATACTGGAAAATATGTATGGAAAATTAAAGAAGAAAAGATAGTTGATTGTGTTAGTGAAAAAGCAACACTTGTTCCTTAGTAACAATCAAAAGATCTCAATATTAAGTATATAAAATGTATAAGTCTTAAATTATTTTTAGTTTCAGATTTCTATGTTTCTATGTGTATTGTTGAATGAATTTTTGTTTAATTGTGTAACAATATCAAACTTAGAGAAATGATACAAATATAGTCCAATATTTTTCCCTGAAACAGTAAAAAGTAAGTTAACATCAGACTATTTTTCTAAGTATGTTCTCATTAATTTTAGAGAAAGAGGAAGGGAGAGGGAGAGAGAGAAACATCAATCAGCTACCTCCTGCATGGCTCCTACCGGGATCAAGCCCTTAACCTGGGCATGTACTATGACCAGAAATTGAACCAGCAACCTCTTTGTGCATGAGACTATGCTCAACCAACACCAACCAGGGCTAGCATGTTTTGATTAAGTGTAAATATTTTAATGTATGATTCATACATAGAAATGAATTTTTCTAAAACAGATACTTTAGGAGAAACATCAATCAGCTGCCTCCTGCACACCTCCTACTGGGGATTAATAGGTAAAAAAACAAAATGGCAGAGTGGTTAGAGGCAATCAAGGTGGCTGTGGGTACCACCATCTTTGTGAGGATGTGATAGTCAATTAGCATATACCCTCTTTATTAGATAGGACTAAGTGGCCCAGTGCATGAAATTCATGCACATTAAAAGGGAATTAATTAGAGGAAATAATAACATATTATCATTGCCCAATCCTAAAATTTCATTCAAAATTTTCCTTCAGCATGATATTGAAACTAATAGCAAAAGGATAGAGTTCAGAATCAATCATTGCATTTAGTTCTCATGTGTCTTTAGTCTAGTCAGCTATGATTTTTCATTGGATATTATGATCTCAAAAGTTTTATCACTACAGACTGATTTTTTGATAAATTGTCCCTCAATTTCAGTTTATGAAATACTTCCTTATAATTACACTAGAAGCCCAGTGCATGAAATTTGTGCATGGGGGGGGGGATGTCCTCAGCCTAGCCTGCACCCTTTCCAATCTGGGATCCCTCTCACAATCTGGGACTATTGCCTAACCACTTGCCTGCCTGCTTGATTGCCTCTAACTACTCTGCCTTCCAGCCTGATTGCCCCCTAACTGTTCCCCTGATGGCCTGATTGACAACTAACTGCTCCTCTGATGACATGATTGTCCCCAACTGCCCTTCCCTGCTGGCCTATAGCCCCCACTGCCTTCCCTGCAGGACTGAGGGGACTGGAAGACTAAGGCTGGATGAGGTGGGGCTGAGGGGACTGGCTGGATGATGCATGGTTGAGAGTACTGGAAGACTCCAGCTGGATGAGGCACATAGCATCTGGTTGGGCTGAGAGGACTAGGGGACTCCAGCGGGATGAGATGGTGCTGAGGGGACGGGGCACCACCATCTTGTGAGGGTGTGATAGTAAATTAGCACATTTCCTCTTTATTGGCTGTGGTTGCCACCATCTTTGTGAGAGTTGATGGTCAATTAGCATATACCCTCTTTATTAGATAGGAATAGTAGCCCAGTATGCAAAATTCATGCACATTAAAAGGGAATTAATTAGAGGAAATATTTTAATATTGCTATTTGCCTGTTCTCTATAATAGAAGTGTCCAGTTGGTCCCACCCCCATTGGGCAACACCAAGACCCAGCTGGCCCCACCCCCATCAACTCCCACCAGGCAGTGGAATCCAGCCTCATGTCCTGGCACCAGGGCAGGGGGTGTGGCCTCAGGGGATCACAGCCTCAGGTCTCTTGGACCTGGTGCCAGGGCAGGAGATGGAGCCTCCGGTCTCTCTGTCCCAGCACTGGGGTGGGGGTTGCAGCTTCAGGTCCCTGGGCCCCGGCCCAGTGCCATGCAGCCTCAAGTCCCTGTTGATCGGTCCTTACAGTATCATAGCGAGATGACCATTTGCATATGAGCCTTTTATTATGATGATTGAGATTATGCAAGATTATCACAAGAGTGTTGCTGAATTTATTTTACTACATGTTAATAAATGGCACATATTTTTTATTTGTTATAATACTGATAAAAACTACTTTGAGTTATTGGTTAATGGTGTATCTGCCAGTTTTCACTCTAAAATTACTTTTTTTTCCTTATCAGCTAATAATTATTTGAAGAGGAGTAATTTGTTTTTAAGTAAATATCCCATTTCTAAATTTCCATTCTGTTCATTCATGTATTTATGTGATTATGGAATCATGTTTTCCTAACTGAATGAGTTACAATACATCACTATCATTGTTATTTATGACATTCAAATGGTCACATATTTGGCTAAAGAGAGCCCCTTCAAACTGGCCAAGGTGTTCCTTTGACAAGTCACCGTAATTCTTTGACCACCACCTTATATTCTGACACAAGGTGATCCAGGCTCATTTGTATTTTCTCTGCTGTGGCCCTGGAATCAATCATTGTTCCAGGGTGTTCCAGGTCCTTGTAGTGGAGAATAGTGTTTTAAAAATATTATGTGGGTGCTGTACATCCTCATTATTATATTTTTAGAGCACGTAGACCAATGCCATGCCAGCATCTTAAGAAATGTTCATACATTTACTCTCACCTGGTATTTGCAATTTCCCCACACATTTGGGTTATTGTAATGGCATGAACTTACTGGTATTTCAGGTTCAATGGGGTCAACTTTGGGGTGAGCAGATGAGTCAATGATTTCTGAACTCCCAGGTCTGTGAGATTTTTAGGGGTCACACTGTGTTAATTTCATCTCCTTCTGCACAGCTTCTTACTTCATGCAGGTTTATTTTGTTAGTGAACTGAACCCACCTGTTGGTGTCCCTGGTGTGTTCCAGTTTGGGAAACGTAGACTATGCTTTTGCTTTTTCATGTCTCTCCCCTGCCCCCCAGTTCGTCAGAGACTTTGGGGGTATTAAATTGCCATCTGACTTCCATCTTCTCCTTTTTAAAAAAATATGGTCCTCCCCAGGTAAGGAGCCATCCTTTTTGGTTTTTATTCTAATACTGCCTTCCTTTCTATGACAAGCCCGCAAAGCTACATCTTAGGCACTTCTTTCACTAATTTCCATTTCTTTCTAAATGAACTGCCCATGGTTTTAATTTCCATCAATATGCTGATGGCTCACACACTCTTCTCGATCCCTTGTGCTCAGAGATCCTGATCTATAGAACTATGCACTTAACTCTAATGAATGATTCAGTGCCTCCAATATAACATATATAAAATGCCTCAAGATTTTGCAACTTATCCATTCCTAATATTTGCCTCTTTTAATATGTTAATAAGTTGAGATATCCAAAAATCTACAATAATACTTGCCGTTTCCATTTCTCTCAATAAGTTGCTGTAATTATGAGAATCATCTCCCCAATGTTATCATAATATTTTCTCTCTGATGTATTATGCATTCATTTTAAGATAATTTTTATTAGCCATACTATATAAATCAATTTAAAATGTGGTTTGCTACATTGATCATAAAATCCCACCTCTCATATCATGATTACATGATCAGGCTCTTTCCTACATCCCTATATTAGTTACTCCTGGACTTCTTCCCCTGACTCAGTGTTCTTTAGCCTCCTTGCATTTTACTTTATTTTCCTTATGCCTACTCTATATGTCCTTTTAGTCCAAGCTATGTCTCTTGGTTTTGCACTTTTATAAACCTCCCCCCAATCTCCTTACTCTAATCTGTTGAGTTTCTCAACTTTCTTGCTATCCAAGTATCACTCACTGCTTATCCTAAAAAAGTACTTAACAAGTTCTTTTTTTATTTATATATATAGTTTTACATATGTGTCCTTATTCCCCCTTCACCCCCTATCCCCCACTTATGCCCCACCTCCCTGTTGTCTGTGTCCATTCATTAGGCTCATATGCATGCACACAAGTCAAGGGACTTATGATTAGCAAGTTCTTTACATGACCAGATTCATTCCTTCTCTTTAGGTCCCTACAGAATTATTTCCTAGGCCACATTATTAGCAAGTTTCCTCTCTCCATGTATTCCCTATTTACCTCCTTCTGGGCACCTATCATAAGATGTTTATATTTTGCTTATGCTATGGCCACTTTTTTCTTTCCTGTCCCTAATGGGCTAACATTAAGATATTTAGGACTTACTTACCTTGTTAACCATTGGTAAGGCAAACACACACAACTCTACAACACAGTCAATGCTTGTTACATTTTTTAAATGATAAATAAATTTCACTTCAAGACTCTATAAGCCCCAGAAAGTTATTACAGCAAACACTTTTTCATGACATTAAATATAGAAATATTAAGCACATTTTCTACAATATCAAATACTAGTTTTATTTCATAAGTTTTAAATAAGCACAAATGTATTTAATAAAAATCTTCTTACTCTTAAATTATATTGGAAGAGATTATACATCAAAAACTACTGCAAACATTTATCAAAAAATATATAGATTTATAGAAACAACATCTTACATTGCTTGAGGATTCATAATGCATGTAGTTCCTGAACAATAACAATTATAGATGTCATCATATCTTAATCCCAGGTTAACTCCAAGCAGCTGTGCAATAACAACTGAAAATGCCTCTAAAGACATCCTCTTTGGATACTAAATACAAAAAAAAAATGTTGCTTAAGTTATTTCTTCATCTATTTGATCATTTCAATAAATAACTTGTGGGTATACTACCTAAATGCAAATACACATTTAAGGAAATAGCATTCCAAAGGTCAATAATTTCTTAGGAATATGAAAATATTGTAAATTGTAATAGGTTATTTTAAGAAGTGTTTTTTAATCCAAATGGCATTGACATGAACAGATAAAATTAATGCTATTTTACACTTTTATTATATGTTGCTGATTTAAATAAAAATAATTATAAAAACATTTTAGATAAACATTGTTTTAGTCACTGTATTATTTTCCCATGAAAAGAATACACAAATTTTTAAGGATTAAATTGGCATTTAGTTTTGACTATATAAATAGTTGTAGGAATAAAAGTAAAATTAATTTTTTTTCTGAATAAGGCAAAATACTGTAACACCTTTCAAGTAGTATTTCTTTTGTTTTAAAGAAAAGGCAAAAATAAAATAGGTAATATGCCCACAAATTGTATATTGAAGTAATGTCAGGAAGACATAAACCCCTGACAACCTAAGATCTTTTACTATCTACACAGGTTTTCTTTCTCCATAATATCATGGAGTTGGACTTACGTGATATTTAGCCAATTTTGATTGGCTTCTTTTCACTTATGAGTTAAGTTTTTTTCCCAGGTCTTTTAGTGACTAAATTTTTCGTTATTTAGTCATGAAATAATATTTTTTAATATGAATTTACACCAGTTTGTTTACCCCTTTATCTACTAAAGGACATCTCGGTTGCTTCTGATATTTGGTAGTTATGAATAAAGCTGCTTTAAACAGTCATGTGCAGGTTTGTATGTGGGTATAATTTTCCAGCTCATTTGTGTAAATGCCAGAGAGAACAATACTTGGACCATATGGTAAGAGTATGTCAAATCTTGTAAGAAATTGAAATTTGTTTTCCACAGTGTCTGTACCATTTTGCATTCTCATCAGCAATGAATGAGAGATTCTGTTTCTTCACATCCTCACAGCATTTGTTGTGTTTTCCCCCTGAGTACAATATTAAATTGGAGTGGCAAGGTATAGTTCTGCCCTTTTCCATATCTTAGTGGAAAAGCATTTAGTTTCTCACCAAAAAGTAGTAATATTAGTTATAGGATTTTTTAATCAATATTCTTTCTCAATTAAATAATTTCTCTACTGGTCCTAGTCTGCCATATTTTTAAACTATAAATGGTATTGGATTTTGTCAAATGCTTTTTTCATATCTATTGATATGATCACATGATTTTTCTTCTTTGGTATATGGATGGGCTAGATTACATTAATTGATTTTCAAATGATGAACCAATCTTAAATGCTTAAAAAAATTCCAGGTATAATATTAACAAAAAGATGTAAATTATGTTTTTTTAATTCTTACACTAAAAAAATACAGTAAATGAACTTAAAAATTCCATAGAGGGATTCAAAGCAGACTTAATAAGGCAGAAGAATCAATCAGTCCTAAATACAGGTCAATTGGAATCAGAGGACAAAAAAGAAAAAGAATAGAAAAATACAAAGAGCCTATGGGCACTGACAAGCAGACCAGTCTATGGATTATGAGAATCTCCTAAGGAAAAAGGGTTAGAGGAAGGGACAGAGATCTTAACTGGAAAGATAGCGGCCTTAAAAGGCTGGAAAACTGAAGCAGAAAATGAACATGCATATTTAAAATATTCGACGAACTCTACCTAGGATAAATCCAAAGAGAATCACAAAAAAGACACATTATAATAGGAGCAAAGGCTAAATACAGACAGAGAATGATGAAATCAGCCAGAGAAAGCACAAAAGATCCCACATAAAAGAAAGTCTTAGAACTAATAAATGAATCGCAGGCTATAAAATCAAAACAACTGTATTGTGTTTCCATACACTTAAAATGAATAATTTCAACTGCAGTTCAAAAGCATGAGACTAAAAAACTTCATGTTCATGTTTGAAAGTGACCTGAAGTGTACCATGGATAGAACTGTACTCAGCATGTTGACTGTTTTCATTATTGCTATTGGACTGAATTCCAGGAGAGGGAGTAGGGGAGACAACATTACAGAGAAGCCTAGAACTTGGAGGCCTTACTCCAGTGCTCCCATGAGTACTAAGTCCATATGTTCCTAATTTCACTCATCATAGGGTAAAATATTTTCATTAAAGATCATCTATTTGAGATTCCAGAGGATACAGAAATTTGTTAAGTATATAGTTTTACTTTGCGCCTTTGTTTGCCTTTCAATTTTGCTCCCCAGAGTTATATACTCTTTTTTTATTTTTCAATTACAGTTTACATTAAGTATTATATTGTATTAGTTTTAGGTGTACAGGACAGTAATTAGACAACCATATACTTCAAAAACTTTCCCCCCAATATTTCTAGTATCCACTTGGCACCATACAGAATTATCATAATTTTATTTACTAGATTCCCTATGCTGTTATCTACTATTAGTGGGGTTTTGTGCACACCCTTTTGGTTTGTGTTGATGGAACGGTTGATAGGCAAGTAGTGCTTTGGGGCATATATATTGGTTATTATGTAGCTCATTTTGGATTTGTTCAACTAATTAGTTGAAATAATTTTCATAAATTTGAAATCCTAAGGTTAAGGTACCCTAAATTTGTATTTGTAGTCAAAACTGTAGCTTTTCCATATTGTAGATACTCCTCATCAATCCAAGTCTTTGCTTAAGAGAGTAGAAACTGTACAAAATCATTCAAAACTGAAAAGCAGATATTAATGTCATTATTTTTTGATTGTGTGATATTGCAAAGAAATTATTTTTGTCATTGTTCAGCTCAATCATCATAAATTTTTAGTCATTAATTGTCATTTTTATTATTTCATTTTCTTAATTTTTTTTCAGTTCCTTGGGCTGATTAGTGTTTTTGTTAGTGGTTTCTAAAAGCTCCGTAAGACTAGAAATGTTAACCATTTGTCATTCAATGCAAATGAAATACCATGTTTTTTTGTTATTATTTTACTGCAGTATTTTATTTTTTGGTTAGAAAAAGTTGAATACTAAAATATAATCATGTCTATTTTTTAAAAAGAAAATAATTCATGTTGCACTAGCATATAAAAGTGAAATACTTAGGGACAAACTTAAACAAGGTTTTCAAAGACTTGTACATTGAACACTGCAAAATATTGCTGAAAGAAATTACAGGATACACAAATAAGTGAACAGTCCATGTCCATAAACGGATGACATAGTATTGTTAAGATGTCACTACTTCCCAAAAGCAATCTTAATATTTAATGCAGTCCCCATAATAATCGCAACAGCATTTATTGGTAGAAGTAGAAAGAAAAAATATCTCAAAATTCTTATGGAATATCAATGGACTATGAATCACAATTTGAAAAAGAACAAAATAGAAGCACTCACTTTTACTGATTTCAAAACATAGTACAAAGCGAATACAATAAAAAAAATGGTGTTACATTGACTTAAAGGAAAACCTATAAATTATCAAAATAGAAAAGAGAACCTAGAAATTAACCCTCATATAATGTATATGTTCAAATGGTCTATAAAAAGGCTGCCAAGACCACAAAATGAGGAAAAGATAATCTCTTCAACAAGAATATTGAGTGGAGAAAAGATAAGTCTCTTCAAAAAATGGTGATGGGAAAACTAAATACCCTCATGGAAAAGAGTAAACTTGGATCCTTATACTATACCATATGCAAAATGTAATTAAAAATGGATGAAAAATCTAAAGGTAAGACCCTAAACTACAAAACACCTAGAATAAAGCATACAGGAAAAGCTTCATGACATTGAATTTGACAATAATTTCTTGAATATAATTCCAAAAGCACCGGCAACAAAAGCAAAAATAGGCAAATTCAACTTGAACTTTGTGTGTTTCAAAGGGCACAAACAATGGAATGTAGAGACAACCTAAAGAATGGGAGAAATTATTCGTAAATCATGTATTTGATAAAAGGTTAATATCCATACTTTAAAGAAGTTCTACCAGTTAACAACAAAAAGTTAAATAGGTCAATTAAAGTATGGACTAAGGATTCGAATAGACATTTCTCCAGAGATGATATACAAAAAGCCAAAATGCATATGAAAAGATGCTCAATATCAGTAATTATTATAATAACTAATGGCCCAGTGCATGAAACTTGTGCACTGGTGGTGGGTGGTCCAACCTGCCCCCTCTCACATACTGGGAGCCCTTATGGGATATCCAACTGATGGCTCACCCCCAGCCTCTGGCTTTAGGCCTTGGGCAAGCTGGGGGTGACCCATCAGTTGGACAATTTTAAAAAACAATCTCTAAAACACAGTGTAGTTCAGGAGGTTTTCATTACGGTTTGGGTTCACCAAGAAGACTATGTTGCAATGTAAAGCGGAGAAGCTTGGTGGAAGTGCAAGCGCCCCTGTAGGCAGCCAGTGTGAGCTCAGGCTGTCAGGGCTCCCAAACCTGTTGCCTAATGGAGCTGCTTTGTCTACTAAAGAAAACACTCTCTCTTGTAGTCCTTTCTACATTTTTTTTCATAAGCATCCCTTTAGAGAAGACTTCTTTAATGTGTCCCTTCCTTTCCCCCAAAAGAGGGATGATCGATTATTTCCAGGAGCAGCAGAGGGTGGGGGAGGAGGCAATGAGTTCGTAGGTCCTTGCAATCACCAGAGAACTCTGAACCCACTGTGTCCCCCTTCAGCATCCCTTGGGTGGCCTCCGTGTTTCTATTACCTTGGTAGAAAGAATATGTGACTCCCCTGCCTGCCTTGAAGTTTTGTTGCCATGGAAACTTCCACACACCATTCCACAGATATCATGCTTGACTGAGTCCAGACAGAGGCCACAGACTGGCATTTGCCCTTTGTTTCTCCTTCTTGTGTTTGCCAGGTGCCTTAAAATGTATGGGGATAGATGGGAGGGTGGGCAGAGTGGTATGTGAGAAAGCTGTGTCAGGGGTAGATGCTTGGGATTTCAGCAGATAATCCTATGGAAGAAAGAGCAGAGCAAATGGAAAAGTCTGTGTCCTTTTAAGCTTCTCCTGGACGCAAAGGCTTTGATCCTGTGACGTGTCTGACGGTAATTTTCTGGGTGAGATAGGATATGAGTGAACAGATTCAGGGAGCTGTTGTTCCTTAGTGAGTTTTTCTGCCCCATTTTCACTGAATTGCCCAATGATCTGAGCTCTGTGGTGAACATGTTGGGGCTGTGACTTGGATTTAGACTAAACATCAATTAAAGCTGTGAGCTAAGAAAAAAAAAAAAAAAGGCACCACTGCCACCCTCCCCCCGCCCCCCCCCCCCCACTTCCAGCCTCTTCCATGCTCAAGAGGAAGAAATACATTTCCCAGAATTCCTGGTGCTCCCAATACCCCGCACGAACCAAGAGCACTGTGAATTATCTCCACTGGGTGGTGGACACCAGGGTCTCCACACACCCCAGAGACTGGCAGCAACCCTCCCACTCCCATCATGGATGCTGGGCTGGGGGGGCATGCAGGGACCCTGGGTGCTCATTTGCATGTGATTCAGTCATCATAAGTGTAAGGAGGGCCGGCCCCGGCCCTTAACTACCTTGTGGGCAGAGCTTATAGTGTGGTGGTTGCTTTCACTGCACTGTGGCCACGCCCCTGCCGGCCTCGCCCTCTGTGTGCTGGCTCCACCCCTGCCCCGCCCCTGCTCTGATTGGCTGGCAGCGTAGTGGAGGCACAGTCAATTTACATGTTACTCTTTTATTAGATAAGATAATAATGCAAATCAAAACCACAATGAGATATCATTTCATATCAATTAGCATGACTGCTATTTAAAAGCCCAGAATATGCCTTGGCTGGGTGGTTCATTTTTTTGGAGCATCAGCCAATACACAAAAGGGTTGCAGGTTAGATTCTCAGAGAACACACTAGGTTTTGGGTTCAATCCCCAGGCTACAGCCAATTGATGTTTTTCTCTCACATCTATGTTTCTCATTGTCTCTCTCTCCCCCTCTCCCTCTATCTCTCTCTCTCTCTTTCTTTCTCTCTTCCTCTCTCTCTCTCTCTCTCTCTCTCTCTTTCGTCTATTGTCTCTCTCTCTCCCCTCCCTTCCTTCTTTCCTTTCTTCCTCTCTAAAATCAATAAACATGTTCTGGTGTCAGGTGAGGATAAAAAACAACAGAAAATAACAAGTGTTGATGATGTTTTAATGCTGCAATGTGAACTGCTAGGGTTATAAACTGGTGTAAACAGTATAATGTTTCAACAAGTTATTAAAAATCGAATTACCAAATATTACAGCAAAACCAGTTCTGGGTATACATCCAAAATAATTGAAATAGAAGAGATATCTGCACCGTCATTTCATTGCAGTATAATTCACAATAGCCAAGCTATATAAGCAACATAAGTGTTTATTGACAGATGAATGGATAAAGAAAATATTACATATATACACACTCACATACATATACATACTCACATATATACATACATACATACATGATTATTCAGCCATAAAAATAACTAAACACTGCCTTTGGATATACCTGAATGGTATAATGCCAAGTGAAATAAGCCAGACAAAGACAAATATTACATGATTTCCTTCATATGTGGTATGTAAAAATGTCATACTCAGAGAAGCAAAGAATACAATGGTGGTTGCCAGGAGCTAGGAGGTTTGGCAAATAAAGCCATGTTGCTCAAAGGATACAAAGTTTCAGCTTTGCAAGATGAAAAGGTCTGCAGATATGTTTCACCCAACATAAATAAACAACATTACTGCACTGTATACTTAAAAATATTTAAGATAATTATATTCTTCTAGTATACGTATCTTACCATTATAAAAATCCTTTTAAAATTTCATCATTTGAGTTTCCAAATCCATTAAAAAGCACTTTCTAAAATATGTCAAAACAGTATGGTTGATACACTATATGTACTTTCCTTAAAGTATATATTAATTTTCAAAAGGGTATGTAATTACTGAAGAAATAGGAATAAAATGCATACCTGAGCAATTGCTACAGCAAGCTTTCGATCGCATGTCCTTCCATGATATGTTGCTCCCATGTAATTAGGATAATCCCTATAACTAAATAATAACATTTTTCTTGAGGATAAGTGCATTTTAAATTATTAATAACTCAATGACATTTTAAGAATTGGATTCCTCAATAGAGCTATGTTTTTCAAAATGTGGATATTACATATCAAGTCCGATGTGTTTAATCATTTTGTGTTTGGGTAGATAGTTTCTACAAAGTTAACTTCTAAGAGATGCTTCAACATTACTTGATACAGATCCCAGAATCCAGCAGTGGCTAATCCTTCCAAAAAATTAATCAACACTGTTGCAACAACTGAATAAATATAATTCTAGGATGTAAAACTCAGGATAGCTTATTGCCAAGATTTACACATAGCAAAACCTTTAAAGTATATAAAAATGTTGGCTTTTAGTGCAAGTAGAGAGACAAAATATGTTAAGAAATAAAGAAGGTAGGATATACAAAGTGTCATCATTCATTTTAGTTCTTAGGTAATGTTGCTCCTGAATTCCCAAATCTGACCTTTGATTTACATGTTACCTTGTTATCTGATGTTTTTGTTTTACATATTGCCAACATTGTACTCATACACTATTTGTTGTCATTATGTATAAAATTTTGTATATAATTTTATAGCTAATATATCAAGTAATTTGATATATTAACAATGCAAATAAGGAACTTACATCAACAAGAATGCCATATCATGGGACCTCTGAAACAAATTGTTTTCTTTCCATGACACAAATCTTTGTAGTAATTCATTAGCTTCCCCAGTACATAAAATCTTATTTTGATCTGACCAGATCTCCAAAGATGTTAACATAACAGTGAGTTTCAGCTGGGAAAACATCTGAAAACAGAAGATGCATAATATAATTTATACAATCACAGATATAACATTATATCTCTATACAGAAATGCTAGTATATTCAATTTGCTGTAATTTGGAGATGAAACCCACTGGAAGTAAAACAAGTTGGTATTCTATACTTTTATAAAATGTAAATTTTACTCATACAAATAATGTTATTGCATAAATGAGATTGTTTCTTATGGATCATAAAAACTTACAGTGTTGACAAGACCAAAGACATGGACAATTTTCTCAGTTGCAACAGCCACGTCAGAGCCCATATAATCATACTGAAAGACAAGTTCTGATTCTTAATTACTAAAAAATTACTAAGTTACCACATTTCAATAGATATAAAATATTACAATAACAGCTTAAGTGCACGGATAAAAGCATAAGACTAAGATTAATCAAATGCTTAAGTTTTAGACATTAACCTATAGCATTTACATATTAATCAATACTATTAAAATAATAGAGTTATGATTATCTTCCTGTTTACCCATACAAAAATTAAGGGTCAAAATTTAAGACTATAAATAGTAAGAAGCAGAACTCAAATCTCTAGCTAAACCACTAAGCTCTGAGAAAATCGTGAAAAAAATGTAAGAATATACCCTCATTTAAGAGAACAAAAATAACATTTTCTCTGAAATCCTTCATATTGTGTGTTCAGACACATGTCTGTGTTTGTGAAAAGCATAAAAGTGGCAGTTGAGATATTCAATAATCTCCAGCAAGACTAGTGACAGAAAAGAAAATGCATTGGCCACAGGTCTCTGATATTGATAAGAGAGTTTATATGATTCTTTTTTCATAGCTCATTGGAGATTGTTTGCACTTTGCCATTTATCTGTAGATGACCTTTCTCAATAAACCACATTGTAAATTTACACACTGCAGCATGTGTGTGGTATGGGTGAGGATGGTCCTCTCTAAGGCTAAACATGTGGAAAGTAACACAAAAGAAAACAATACATTATTACTAAAATAAGTCAATAATCACAAATTATCAATACCCCAAATGGCAAAGACTATAAAAAGCCCACTATGTGAAAATTCTAATTTTAAAACATTTTCATTATGAAGACATAGAAATATTAAAAGTATGAAAATATATACCAAGAAACTACTAGATAAAAAGCAGATGCTATATAATAGTTATATTAATAGTACAATTCGTTACATTAATATAAAAAAGCTTAAGGCAAAAAGCAAACATAATATTTATCAATATAATTGAACATTGATAAAATATTCAATTCATCAGAAAGAAGAAAGCATTCTAAACTTCATGGTAACTAATAACATAGCAAAAAATGTGTAAAACAAACTTTAAGAGACTTATAAATAGAAATTAACTGTCATAGTAAAGGATATTAACATAGTTTCCTTAGTCATTATGAAATCTAGGCTGCCTTGCCATCATGATAGCAGGATGGGTAAATGCTGTGCTCTCCTCTTCCCACAATGACATCAAAATAACAACTAACTTACATCAAAGAGAATATCCTGAAGACTAGCTAAACACAAAGATTAGATTTAAAAGAAGAAGCTATTACAAAAATGATATGAGGAACAGAAATGCTAAAAACGTTGCTCCCATACCCACAGGGTGGCAGTTACACAAGGAGAAGGTTTTCTCACCAAGGAGGTCTCCTATAAGGAGCAAAAGGTTGCAGCCTCACACCCATCTTTTTGGTCCAGGACTCCAAGGCTAGGAAGAGAAGTCCCCATACATTTAGCAGTGAAAACCAGTGGGGATTGCAGCTGAGAAAGACAAAAAATCTAGAAGCTGCAGGTTTTTAAGGTACTAGGCAGAGACTCACTACCTCACAAATTCATTCTCTCTGAAAGCCAGCACTAGGACAGCAACTTGCAAAGTGTCAGGGACATACAAGGAGGAGATGATTAACTAGCTTTAGGGTGAGTGTTGAAGGAGCAGGGGACAAGACAGATCTCTGGGGCAGACACTAATGTTCCTTAGTTGAGCTCTTTCTCCATCCATACAGATGCCAAATCTGATCACTCCATCAAATTGGCTAATACCCTTTGCCCCACCCTGATGATTCTCTGAAACCCACCTCAGCAGACTCACACACCACACCCTGCCTGAGTTTCTCCCAGTAATTTTTCCACGTAAGCCACACACGTTAGCTAATGGTGAAGTTTTTTTTTTTAATCTTTCAAAGAACCAAGATGGCAGCATAGGTAAATACCTATCTTGCTGCCTCACACAACAATTCCAAAACTACAACTTAATGACAGAACAAACATCATCCAGAATCACTGGAAAGCTGGCTGAGTGAAAATTCCACAAATAAAAGTAAAGATAGGACACTGTGACTCAGAGGAGCAGCGGAGCGTAGCCGTGAAGGTACACGCTGAGCCAGAGGTTCGGAGCTGTGCACGTGCGCGAGTGGAAAAGGGCAGGCGGCTGCAAACCCAGTCAGTTTTCTCCAATGGGGAGGGCAAAGGCATCCCACTGCACTGATTCCCCAGTTCCAGGCAAGATTCGAGGTCCAGAGAAGGCACGCTAAAACCCGGGCATGGCAGAGGTCTGCGAGCCTGTGGAGAGGGCAAGCTTCAGGAGAGCGCATGTAAAGTTGGAAAAGCAGTTTGCACGTAAACTTGGGGACAGAAGTGCATGACCACACAGAGATGACTCGTGACTTGCTGAACTCATTCAGGAGACCACCAGACTGCTTTGTTTTACAACCCTGGGCAAGACTTTGGGTGTGCAGACTCATTTGGAGAGAGGCAGCGTTGTTTGGCAGCAGGTGGAGACCAGTGGTGGCTTTCTCTCAGAGGTGCATGCAGCCATTACCACCCAGCACAGAGCCACGTGCCACATAGAGCGGAGCTGACACTGCCTGGTCAGCCTGGAGACTCTTGCTCATCCTACCTGAACACAGCTTACCCTCACAGCCAATTGGCCTGGAGGTCAAATCCTCCCACTGCTAACAACAAATAGCTGGGCTTAACTCCAACAATACTGTACAACCCATAAAGAATTGCAGTAAGAGTATCCACCTCAGGTAACTGGGGAAGCTGAGCCACTGTCCCTTAGAGGACATCTACCACACAAAGCTAATCGACCAACTCAGGAAAGCAGCCTCAATGCAGAGAAATGGAAAGAAATCAGGTGTGAAAGAAATGGAGGAAAAAAGACGACCAGACATAGAGTTTAAAACCACAGTAATAAAGTTTTTCAAGAGGCTCCTAGAAAAGGCTGATGAATGATGAACTTAATGAGAACTACAAGGAAATGAACGAGACCTATGAGGATATGAAAAAGGACCAACTAGAAATTAAGCATACACTGACTGAAATAAAAAATATTACACAAAGTCCTAAAAGCATTCCAGAGGACTGCAAGAACCAAATCAAAGATTTGAAATACAAAGAAGAAAAATCCACTCAGCCAGAACAGCAAGAAGCAAAAAGAATCCAAATAATTGAAGATAGTGTAAGGGGCCTCTGGGACAACCTCAAGCATACCAACATCCAAATTATAGGGGTGCCAGAAAAAGAGAGAGAGCAAGATAATGAAAACCTACTTGAAGAAATAGTGACCAAAAACTTCCCCCACCTGGTGAAAGAAATTGACTTAAAAGACCAAGAAGTGTACCGAACCCCAATATATCGGAACCCTAAGAGGACCACACCAAGGCACATCATAATTAAAATGCCAAGAACAAAAGACAAAGAGAGAATATTAAAAGCAGCAAGAGAAAAACAGTTAGTTACCTATAAGAGAGCACCCATACGATTGTCAGTGGATTTCTCAACAGAAATGATCCAGGCCAGACGGGAGTGGCAAGAAATATTCAAAGTGATGAACAGCAAGAATCTACAACCAAGATTACTCTATCCAGCAAAGCTATCATTCAGAATTGAAGGTCAGGTAAAGTGCTTTTGCAGATAAGAATAAGCTAAAGGAGTTCATCACCACCAAACCAATTATTATATGAAATGCTGAAAGATATACTTTAAGAAGAGGAAGAAGAAAAAGGTAAAAATAAAAATTATGAACAACAAATACACATCTATCAACAAATGAATCTAAAAATCAAGTGAATTAATAATCTGATGAACAGGATAAACTGGTGAACATAACAGAATCATGGACATAGAGAGGGAATGGACTGACAATTCTTTGGGAGAAAAGAGGTGTGAGAAGTGCAGCAAGAGACTGGACAAAAATCATGCACCTATGGGAGAGGACAGTGGGGGAGAGGTGAGGGCGGAGGGTGGGATGGGTACCATGTGGAGGGGAGCTATAAGAGAAAAAAAGGGGGAACAATGTAATTAATAAACTGAACAATAAAGATTTTTTAAAAAATCTTTCAAAGGTTCAACCCCTTCCTGACAAACAACCAGGACCTGGTGTTGGACATGCCCTATGCATGTCTAAGAGCCCCAATCACATCTTCAGTTCACAGCCTGGCTACACCCAGGTACCTATAACCATAGGCAGCAACCAACTTTAGATCATTTTGTAGATCCTAATGGGTGGCCCTAAAAAAAGCACAGAAAATGGAGGACCTTAGCTTGCACAACTCAATGGCTGGCTTTAGACCACAGCAGAGCAACTCCAAACAAGCTTCAAAAAGACAGCCCAAAGAGCAGACACAGCAGGCACTAGAGCCCTGCTAAAGTAAATCCCTTTTTGTGAGGATAGTCCCTGAACCACACTCATGTGCTAAGGTCACAACCTTTCCTCAAAGCCAGTAAACTTAATGGTCAATCCCACCCACTGACATGCCAACAGCAACCAAGAATTAACTTCAACAAGAAGGCACTCATAACCTGCAAAAAATGTAACCCTGGAGCATCTGCCTCAAATGACCATAGAGACTTGCCAGTGGGCATTACAGGCCACCTACTAGATAAGGCCAATCTGCCAAAATCAGGAGACATATAACAAACACAGGAATTCAGCTAATTCAAGGAGGCAAGAAACATGTCCCAAAAGAAGAAAAAAAAAAACAGAACAAAACTCCAGAGAAAGATATAAATGAAATGGAGAAAAGCAATCCATCACATGAAGAGTACAAAACACTGGTATTAAGGATGCTCAATGACTTAGAGGAAGAATAGATGAACTCAGTAAGAATGTCAACAGAGATTGGAAACAAAAAATGAATATAAAGAGAATCAGTGAGAAATGAGGAATAGAATACAATAACAAAAAAAAAAAATGAAGAGTACATTAGAGGGAATTAACAAAAGATCAGGTGAAGTAGAAGAGCAAAGTGGTGATCTGGAAGACAAGGTTCCAGAAAACACAATCAGAATGAACAAACAAACAAAAGAAAAATAAAGAAAGGAAGAAAACACAAAATTTTAAAAAATGAGGATAGTTTAAGGGCCCTCTGAAACTACATCAAGCATACCAATATTTACATAATAGGGGTACCAGAGGTAAAAGAGTGAGAGCAAAAATTGAAAAGCTTTTTTAAAAAATGACAGAAAATTTCCCTAATCTGGTAGAGAAAGTAGACATACAAATCTAAGAAGTGAAAGAGGTCCCAAACAAGTTGAACACAAAAAGGCCCATACTAATACACATCATTATTAAAATGCTAAATGTTAAAGTCAGAGTGAGACTCTTTAAAGCAGTGAGAGAAAAACAGGTACTTCAGACTATCAGCTGATTACTCAGCAGAAACTATACAGGCCAAAGACATTTAGTTACAAAACACCAAGACCTACAACTAAGATTACACTACCCAGTAAGGGGATTATTTATTTATTTATTTGTTTGTTTATTTATTTATTTATTTATAGAATCAAAGGAAAAATAAAGACTTTCCTGACAAAGTTCATCACTTCTAAACAACTATTACCAGAAAAGTTATAGGAACGCTTTTAAGAAGAATATATAAGATCATAAATATTAGACATTAACAGCAAGAATCTTTTTAACCCATCGACATGGCAAGGAAAACTTTTATTTACTAAACATCTGCTCTTATTATCATCCTGCATGATCCTTTGAAAATCCTATAGCATATTATCTCAGCCCTAGCTCAGAATGTCATATATACTGCAGTCCCACCTTTCATCTCTAAACCTATTCTGCATGTAGGTCTCTAACTTTCCCATGTACATAAGGTTCAACTGCAATGTATGTATTAAATCTGGTTATTTTGTCTTGCAAGAGAAAGAAAATATAGGAAAGAAAAAAATCTCTCAGACAAGGGCAAACACTTAATAAAGGCACCGGTTCAACCAACGTTAGAGCTCAAAGGTTAAAAATCCAAATTAGGAAAGTCATTTGTAATCACACCAATAAATGAAAGGATGCACACACACAAATATGCACAAAGGAAGTAAAAAATATAAGGATATACACTAGGAAAGGTGAGTGAAAATTGTAGAGAGTTTAGGATATGTTCAACATCCTAATGAAGAGGCCACATAGCATTATTCCCACATAGCACCAACAACAATAAAAATGTAAATGCCTCCAAAGGGGATTAGCTAGTAAAATCAATTAAATTATATTAAATATATTGATTATACAATATATTAAAATTAAATTTAAATAACACATTAATATGAGACAGTATAAAATCATTTACAAAATAGCATATATAAAGCAAAAGTACATGAATATATACATATACGTGTGTGTATTATTAAAAACAGGAAAGCGTTCAATACTTTATCTTTTGGAAAAAAATTGTAAATATTTTTTCTTCATTATTTTGCCCATCATTTCATTCCTGTTATTGTTTTCAATAAAAATTATTTAGAGACCAAAATATTTCCTATTATGAAAAAAAATAAAGAACATTATGGCACTCATTGAGAGACCTGATGGGAAAAATATCATTGATAATGGACAAATGAGACATTTTAACTTCTAATCCATATGGCTTTTTAAAAAATTTCTATAACTAAATTAATATTCTTATGAATAATTCTTCCCATTACTAACATGTAAGGAACCCAAGTGTTTATAAAGCACAAAATCCTATATAATAAAAGAGTAATATGTAAATTGACCAGTCACTATGATGCACACTGACTGCCAGGGGGCAGATGCTCAATGCAGGAGCTGCCCCCTGCCGGTCAGTGTGCTCCCACAGGGGGAGTTACACTCATCCACAAGCTGGGCTGATGGCTGCGAGTGCAGTGGTAGTGGCGGGAACTTCTCCCACCTCTGTGGCAGCACTAAGGATGTCCAACTGTGGCTTAGGCCGAATCGCTGGGGGAGTGGGCCTAAGCTTGCAGGTGGACATCCAGTGAGGGGTCCCAGACTGTGAGAGGATGCAAAGCAGGTTAAGGGACTCCACTTCTCCCACAAGTGCATGAATTTTCATGCACTGGGCCTCTAGTAATCTTATAAAAGAAAATAGTCAATAACAGGAATTACCAAATCGTAAAATGAAATGCCTTGTTTTAAAATGGAAATAAATTTAACAAAGGAAATTTCACCACACTTGGGGGTAAATTTAGAAATATCTGCAGCTAGTTATATTCCAACTAGAGGCCTGGTGCATGAATTCATGCATGGGTGGAATCCCTAGGCCTGGCCATCGATCAGGGCCAATCAGGGCCATCTCACCCAGTCCCAATTGAGGCAGGGCTGATCAGGGCCTGCTGGGCTCTGGAAAGGACAAGGGGAGGGACCACAGGAGGTTGGCTGGCCGGCCAGGGGGAGAGACTGTGGGAGGTCAGCAAGCTGGCTGACAGGATGAACTGAGGGAGGATTGGCTGGCTGCAGGAGGTTGCAAGAGTGCACTGACCACCAGAGGACAGCTTCTACTTTGAATATATGCCCCCTGGTGTTCAGTGCACATCATAGCAACTGCTCTACCAGTTGTTCCGGTCATTCCAGTCATTTGGTCATAATGGTCACTTGGGCTTTTATATACACACTAGAGGCCCGGTGCATGAAATTTGTGCACAGGAAACAGGGTTGTCTCTCAGTCCAGCCTGCACCCTCTCTAATCTAGGACCCCTCGAGGGATGTCTGACTGCCCGTTTGGGCCCGATCCTTCTCACAATGCTGGTCTCAACTGCTCACCAGCCTGCCTCCCTGATTGCTCCTAACCTCTTCTTCCTGCCAGCCTTATCACTCCCTAACCACTATACTGCCAGCCTAATTGATGTCTAACTGTTCCCCTGCCAGTCTGTTTGCCCCCAACTTCTCTCCTCTGCTGGCTTGGTCACCCCTAACTGCCCTCCCCTGCAGGCTTGATTGTCCCTAACTGCCTTCCCTTACAGGCCTGGTCCCTACCAACTGCCCTCCCTACTTGCCTGATTGTCCACAACAGCCCTCCCTTGGAGGCCTGGAAGCTCCCAATGGCCCTCCCCTACTGGCCATCTTGTGGTAGGCATCTTGTGTCCACATGGAGGCAGGATCTTTCATCACATGGGGGCATCCCTCTTGTGTGTTGGAGTGATGGTCAGTCTGCAAATTATTCTTTTATTAAATAGTATAGAGGCCTAGTACATGGGTGGGGGCCAGCTGGTTTTCCCTGAAGGGTGTCCCAAATCAGGATGGGGGTTCCCTTGGGTGTGGGGTGGGCTGGGCAAGGTGCCTGTGGTGGTTTTCAGGCCGGCCACACCCTCCAGTGACCGAAGTGGAGGCCCTGGTATCTGGGATTAATTTATGTTCTACAATTAAAACTTTGTAGCCTAGAATGGAGCCAAGCCTTCAGCTTGCTCCATGGTGACAGCCATTTCTGTTTGGGTTTATTTAAATTCTATAGTTGAAACTTTGTAGCCTAGAGTGGAGGCCTAGGTGCTAGGGCTGCAGAAGTTTGGCTTCCTCCATTGCTGGGAAAACCTCCCTCCTGCTCTCAGTGGCTGCAGCCATCTTGGTTAGGGTTTATTTGCTCCTGATTAGCTGGTGGGCATGGTTGGTGAGTGTATCAGAGGTATAGTCAATTTGCATATTACTCTTTTGTGCACTAGGGACCTGGTGCACAAAATTTGTGCACTGGGGGTGGGTGATCCCTCAGCCCAACCTGGCCCTTCACACATACTGGGAGCCCTCAGGGGATGTCCTACTGACCGTTCACCCCCGGCCTGCCCAAGGCCTAAAGCCTCTGGCCAAGGCTTTAGGCCTTGGGCACTCCGCCATCGCCCTGAAATGGGGCCAATAGCTGGCTCTGCTCTGGCCCCAGCCTTGCCCCAACCAGCAATCACCCAGCTCCGAGGGCCATGTACTCACCGTGTTCACTGGCTGCCTTAGCCCCACCCCAGCCCTGGCCCCACCCTGGCCAGCGACCACCTGTCCTTAGGGGCTGCACACTTGCTGGCTGCCTCAGCTCCCCTGGCCCCGGCCTTTCCCTGGCCAGCAATTGCCAAACCCTGGGACCCGTGTGCTTGCTGGCTGGGTTCGCCCCAGCTCCTGATTGGCTTGTTGGTGTGGCTTGATAGGAGGTACAGTCAATTTGCATAGTATTCTTTTATCAAATAGGATAGATTGATTACAGTGTAGTGGAAGCCTTCCACATGAAAAGTTATACATCCTTACTAGAATTCCATATTCATTTAGATATCAATGTCATAAATACTGGTATTGATATCTATTTCAATGAAGAGGCAACTGACATTTTCCCATGCCCTGATGTACTGAGATACATATTTTGATCACTTTAAAATATCTCCATGCTGCAAAAAAAGGATGTTTCTTATTTCTTTTGCATTTAAACACAAAACAAAAATATGAGAAACTGTATCCATAATGCATACCAAGGCTTTATCCATAATGATTTGTATTTTCAGAGTTCTTTTCAATAGCGCAACATCTGACTTTTTCTGTGAAACAGAGGACATGAGATAAATAAAACATTTTTTAAAATCCTATGTGGTTTATAATTATGTACATTACATATACATACACACAGAGGTATGGACAAATAAACATAGATACATAAAGATACAGACAATAGGAACATAAGAAGGTGGGTGCCGACTAAGTAAACAAACAGGTGATATTCCAGACAAATAATTTAGGCACCAATCAGAAGCTTTTACTTTATATTTTTGATAATTACAATCTTCAAAAAAATTGTTGCTGCTATGAGGGAGAAGCCATTATTTCCCTCCTCTCAAAACCCTCCTCTAGGATTCTGCTCTAACATTTAAGCTGACAAACTCCTATCAACTTTCCCCCAAACACTGCCTCTATTTTCTCATCATTTTTATATTAACTTTATTCGGGTTTATACACAATAAAGTTGGTACCAATATATAGAGCCATGTAACCATTTCCATAACCCTCTTCCAAGTCCATAGCCACATGGCTCAAGGAAACCAATGTTATGCTGTTTTTCAATATCTATTCTAGAATTTCATATGAATGGAATCATATGGCATGTACTCATTTCTATCTGTTTTTTTTTTTCATTAGGCATTCATCCCTGTTGTGATTATTAATAATTCATTAGTTTTTTTCTAAGTCGTGTGCCATTGAAGATACGCATTGCAACATGGTTATACATTTACCTGTTGATCATTTGGCTGATGTAGACATTTTCACTTTTATAAATAAAAGTGAAAATAAATATTAACGTACAGGTCTTTGTATAATTTTTTTCTTTCATTTTTCTTGGTTCTTAGAAATGGAATACCTGAGTCATATAGTAATTGTGGGTCCACAAGTGGTAGGAAAGTGCCAGATTGTTTGCTAAAGTCATTTCATCATTCTGCATTTTCACCGAGAATGAAGTACCCGTTTTTCTCCATTCTTGCCTACATTTGGTAATGGTACTAATTCTAGAAGTGTTGAAAGACAGTTTACACATAAAGTACTTAAAATAACATGTGGCACCTATGAGTCAGTGTGTGAATATAAAATATCAACATTGGCTTTAATTCGCTTTAAATTTTGTATTTTTCTATATTGTTTATATTTGTATTCATTCATATCAGCCACGTTTATTTATTTCTGGTTATTGTTTAATACATAGAGTTCCTTCAACCAAATTTTTATTTTTTAATTTTCACTCGATTTTTTTCATTGATTTTAGAGAGAGTGGCAGAGAGAAGAAAAGACAGAGAGAAACATCGATGTAAGAGAAACACATCGATTGGTTGTCTCCTGCAGGTGCCCTGACCAGGACACAGACTGGGGAAGAGCCTGTAACCTAGGAATGTGCCCTGAATAGAAACTGAACCTAGGACCCTTCGATCCACAGGCCTATACTCTATCAACTCAGTCAAACTGGCTAGGGCAAGTCAAACTTTTATACACACACACACACACACACACACACACACACACAAAATCACACACACACACTGAGTGGCCAGATTATTATGATCTCTGAACACATAATAATCTGGTCACGCAATGTATGTAGGTGTATTTATGAGGCCTGGTGCATGAATTCATTCATGGGTGGGGCCCAGCCAGCCTGGCCAGACAGAAGGGACATGGGTGCTTGGCCGGCCTGCCTGCTGGTTGAACCCCCAGTTGAGAGAACAATTTGCATATTAGCCTTTTATTATATAGGATATATACTGAGTGGCCAGATTATCATATGTTTAGAGATCATAATAATCTGGCCACTCAGTACACACACACACACACACACACACACACACAATAAAAGAACAATATGCAAATGAACCATCACTCCGTCACAAAGGTGCAGCACCTATAGTGGCTGTGGCATTGGATACTGGTGGCATTGCCCCGGCGATAGGCCCCAGAGTCCTGTGTGCTCCAGCCCATAGAGGGAGAGAAGATGGGTGGGCTGGCCCACGGAGGGAGGAAGATTGGGCAGGTAATTCCACGGAGGGAGGAAGGACAGCCAGGGTGCAGGACACTGGTGTCATTGCAGGCCAAGCTGAGGGACCCTGCCCCCATGCTGAATTTCATGCACAGGGCCTCTAATATATATACACACATACTCAGAGAAAGGGAGAGAGAACCCTCAATGATGAGAGAATATAATTGATTTGCTGGCTCCTGAATATCCTGCATTACCCCTCCTGAGGACTGAGCCTGTAACTCAGGCATGTGCCCTGATCAGGGAATTTAATTCTTACCTCCTGGT
Source organism: Antrozous pallidus (assembly GCA_027563665.1). NCBI lineage: Eukaryota > Metazoa > Chordata > Mammalia > Chiroptera > Vespertilionidae > Antrozous > Antrozous pallidus. The sequence continues at coordinate 74,743,413 of CM050519.1, forward strand.
TCATGGTTCAATGTTCAATCACAGAACATCACTTGCCAGGCAATCAAACCTTTCTTGAGCAAAGGGAGGAGATTAGTGACATATTATATTATGGGTTATAGCATAAGAAATGATCAATTATCCACAAATGATATTTTCTCCCCTTCCAAGAAAAGAGATCACCTGAAGCAACTGTCCTAGCTCATGTGTATAATGTGGAGACATTCTGTTTTCACTTTACTCCTGACTAGATTCATGTAGTCTAGTGGAGGACCCTTAGGAACCTTGAGTCAAAGCCAGGAAGGGAATCAACCAAAATTTCATCCACTTTGGTCTCTGCCCAAGCAAGACATGAGCCTTATGTTACAACACTAACAGTTGGACATTGTTTGCTTAAAAATTTAATGGTATTTGACCTGAAAAAGATTTTCATGAACAATACAGTGAGAGGGTAGGTGCTTACATGATTGCTCTTCCTTTTCACTTGGTAAAAAGTTCACTGTATTTAGCAACTAGTCTTTGTAAATTTGGTTGTGATTATGGCTGGCTACTGTTCTCCTTCATTATGAGATAATATTTATGTTTATCAGTGGTTTGTTTTACACGTTAGGAAAGACATTCCACAATAGGGAGGAAAGAATGGTTACAATAAAAATTATAATTATGTAGTTCTGGCTGAGTATAGAATTATAGATTGTAAATTACTTTGCTTCATTTTTTAAAAAATTATCTTTATTGTCTAAAGTATTACAGATGTCCCCCTTTTTTTCCCCATTGACCTTTCCTAGGTCACACCCACTGTCCACCCCAGGCCTTCACCACATTATTGTCTGTGTCCATGGGTTATACATATATGCATATAAATACTTTGGTTAATCTCTTCCCACCCCCACCTTTTTTCTGAGATTCCACAGTTTATTCCATGCTTCTATATCTCTGGATTTATTTTGTTCATCAGTTTATTTTGTTTAGTTTCACATGTGAATGAGATCATGTGATACCTGTTATTGTTATGTGACTGGCTTATTTTACTTAGTATAATACTCCTAAGGTCCCTCCATACTGTCTCAAGGAATAAGAAATCTTTTTTACTGCTGCATAGTATTCCATCATATAAATGTACCACTTTTTTTCTTAATTGATTAAAGTATTACATATGGGTCCTTATCTCCCCATTGCTCCTCACCCCCACTGTTGTCTGTGTCCATTGGGTAGGCTTATATACATTCATACAAGTCCTTTGGTTGAACTATCCCCCTTACCCATACCCTTCCCTACCTCCCCGCTGAGGTTTGAGTGTCTGACCATTGCTTCTCTGTCTCTGGATCTGTTTTTGTTAATCAATTTATGTTACTCATTATATTCCATAAATGAGTGAGATCATGTGATATTTATCTTTCTCTGACTGGCTTGTTTCACTTAACATAATGCTTTCTAGGTCCATTCATGCTGTTGCAGATGGTAAGAATCCCTTCCTTTTTACCACAGCATAGTATTCTATTTTGTAGACATACCACAGATTTTTAATCCAATCATCTGCTAATGGGCACTTAGACTATTTCCAAATCTTAGCTATGGTGAATTGTGCTGCTATGAACATAGGGGTGCATATATCCTTTCTGATTGGTGTTTCTAGTTTCTTGGGATATGTTTCTAGAAGTGGGATTACTGGGTTAAATGGAAGTTCCATTTTTAGTTTTTTGAGGAAACTCTATACTGTTTTCCACAGTGGCTGTAGCAGTCTGCATTCCTACCAGAAGTGCACGAGGGTTCTTTTTTCTCCACATTCTCGCCAGCACTTGTCATTTGTTGATTTGTTGATGATTGCCATTCTGACAGATGTGAGATGGTACCTCATTGTCATTTTGATTTGCATCTCTTCGATGATTAGTGACTTTGAAGATGTTTTCATATGTCTCTTGGCCTTCCTTCTTTCTTCTTTCAAAAAGTTTCTATTTATGTCCAGTGCTCACTTTTTTATTGGATCATTTATCTTCCTTTTATTAAGATGAATGAGTTCCCTGTAAATTTTGGAGATTAAACCCTATTGGAGACAGAATTGGCAAATACGTTCTCCCATGCAGTGGGCTTCCTTGTTGTTTTCTTGGTGGTTTCTTTTGTTGTAGTCCCATTTGTTTATTTTATCTTTAGTTTCCATTGCCCTCCGAGCTGTATTGGTGAAGAAATTGCTTTGGCATATGTCTGAGATTTTGCTGCCTATGAATTCCTCTAGTATTATTATGGTTTCCCATCTTATGTTTAAGTCCTTCTTCTATTTTGAATTTATTTTTGAGTGTCATGTAAGTTGGTGGTCTAATTTCATTTTTTATGTACCTGTCCAATTTTCCCAACACCATTTATTGAAGAGACTGTCTTGACTCCATTGTATGCTCTTGCCTCCTTTGTCAAATATTAATTGAGCATAGTGGTTTGGGTGAATTTCTGGATTCTCTATTCTATTCCATTGATCTATTTGTCTGTTCTTGTATCAGTACCAGGCTGTTTTGAGAACAGTGTCTTTGTAATAGAGCTTGATATCTGGTATTGAGATCCCAACTACTTTGTTCTTCTTTCTCAGGATTGCTTTTTTTATTCCAGATAAATTTTTGGAGAGTTCATTCTACATCTGTAAAATATGCCATTGGTATTTTAATGGGGAATGCATTGAATCTATAGATTCGTTGAGGTAATATGGACATTGTTGATTCTATCAATCCATGCACATGGTATGTTCTTCCATCTATTTATGTCTTCCTCTATCTCTTTGTTCGGTGTCCTGTAATTTTCTGTGTACAGGTATTTTACCTGCTTAGTTAAATTTATTCCTAGGTATCTTTAATGGCTTTTTGGTGTGATGATAAATGGATTGCTTTTTTATTCTCTTTCTGT
>CM050519.1:74972649-75118021 GCA_027563665.1 Antrozous pallidus
AAAATTAAAATTTAAAGTTACCAAGACTGCAATATAAAATTTCCAAAAGCCCCCACTAATCAAAAAAAGGGGAGAGGGATATTTGGGTAATATCATGTAAGGAAAAATATCCTATAAGTAAATTACATCTAGAAAATTCTTTCTCCAGAAGAGTAACTTCCATTTGTAATGCTAACAGCAGGACACCCATGAAAAATACACCTGGTGTGAAAATAAGCCAAAGGAAAATCATTTGGGCAAAAATAAAAAGAATCCCAAGTCTAATTTACAGAAAATATCCCTTTATTAACTTTTGGTTGAGAATATGTTTCTGTACTTTCAGAAAACAACTCCTGCAACTCCTGAGTTCCTGTAACAAAGCAGAACTGACAGGTCTGTTCTAACTGCAAAAACAGTCCAGAGACGGAAGACACTGACGACACCTTGCCATGCTGGCAGTCAGCAGCTGTGCGTCACTGCAGATGGCTCAGGACCAAACCAGAGAGAGTAGAACCTGCATTGCCACCATATCCACCATCCAAATACCATTGCTGACATGTATACATAAGGAACTATTTGACATTGAAACTGGGACTCAGAACTGTTGGACACTGAAACTGAGACTCAAACATTTTTTGTTCTTATATATTTATTTCCAGTATGTAGATGCAATATTTTTTAAAGAAAAGAATCGGGGTGAAAAGATTGATATAGAGGCAAAGAAACACTGAACAGACTGTCAAACTACAGTAGGAAGGCAGGGGAGGGGGGTGGAGGCGTGGGCTGTAAGAGATCAACCGAGGGACTTTTATGCATGCATAAAAGCATAACCAATGAATACAAGACACTAGGGCCGGGGGGGGGGGGGGGAGTGGGCGGTGAGGGCCTGTTCTGAGGGGTAGGGAAGCCTGGGGGAGGTCAAGGGAGGGAAAAAAAAGGAAACATATGTACTAGTATTTGTAATACTTTAAAGAATAAAAAAATAAAAATAACAAATAAATAAATAAGTGGTGCTGGACAACTGGACATCCACATGGAAAATAATAACTCTAAACCCTGTACCTATACCTTTCATACATATGTGCATATGCATACACACATACATACACACACACCTTCAAAATGCATCATAAACCTAAATGAAAAATGCAAAACTATAAAGACTCTGGAAGGGTAGATTTAAGAGTATAGATCTAATGTTAAGCACTTTTCTACAATGTAAAAAAATAAATAGGAATAACACCAATCTTAAACAAATTCTTTTCCAATCTCCTTGTGAAAACAAGTGCCATAATCCTAAGGAAACATTGGCTAATTAAATCTAGCTAACAAGCCAGGTAGATCAAACTCCAAGTGGAGCTAATCTCAGTAATGCATAATTGGGTTAGCATTCAAAACCAGCCAGTAAAATGCACTAGATTAATAGGGAAAAGAGGAGAAAATGAATATGATCAGCCCAATTGACACAGAAATAAGACATTTTTAAAAGTTTAACACTAATTTTTGCCTCAAAGCTCTCAGCTGACTACAAGCTGAAGGAAACTTCCTGAACATGATAGAGGGCATCTGTTTTAAAAATAATTTTTAAAAAGGTTATATCTACCATCATGTTTAGGGATGGAAATCAGAAAGCTTTCTACCTAAAAATCAGAACAAAACAAGAAAGACCATTCTCAATACATCTAATCAACACTAGATCCAAGGTGTCCTTACAAAGTCAATAATGTTTTTTATACTAGAAATTGTTACATAAAATATTAATACTATCAAAACCAGTAAAACTACACAAAAACTAAACAAATTAAAGAACTTATACAATTCAACACCAGAAAGATGAACATTGTACTTTTTTAAAAAATGGACAAAAGACCTAAATAGACACTTCTCCAAGAAGGACATTTAGATAGCCAGTAGACATGTGAAAAAATTGCTCAGCATCACTAATCTACGGAGAAATGTACATTAAAACCAAAATGAGATATCAACTCACACCTGACAGAATGGTTACAATCAATAAACTAACAAACAAGTGTTGGCGAAGATGTGGAGAAAAGGGAAACCTCGTGCACTATTGGTGGGGATGCAGAGTGGTACAACCACTGTGGAAAACAGTATGGAGTTACCTCAAAAAATTAAAAATGAAACAGCCTTTTGGTCTAGTGATCCCACTTCTGGAAATATAGCCTAAGAAACCTTAAACACCAATTCAAAAGAATATATACATCTTTATGTTCATTGCCTTGCTATTTACAATAGCCAAGATTTAGAAGCAGCCCAAATGCCCTTTATAGATGAATGGATTAAAAACAACAACAACAAAAAAAACAAAAACAAAAAAAAAAACACCTGTGGTACATTTACACAATGGAATACTACATAGCAGTGGGGAAAAAAGAAGTAACTCACCTTTTTCAACAGCATGGATGTATCTGGAGATAATTATGCTAAGTGAAATAAACCAGTCAGAGAAAGATAAAATACCTTATGATATTTCTTATATGTGGAATTTAATGAACAAAGAAACTAACAAACATAATATAAACATACTCATAAACAGAACAAACTGTCAGCTTTCAGAGGGGAGGTGGGTTGGGGGTTAGGTTAAAAAGGTGAAGAGAATAAGTTAAAAAAAAAACTGAAATGTAAAGAAAGACACAGACAACAGTATAGTGATTATCAGAGGGAAAAGGTTTGGGGAGTGGTAGAAGAGGGTAAAGGGGGGATAAAAGGAGACTAGACTATGAGTAGTGAACACACACTACAATATAGAAATGATGTATTATAGAATTATACAGTTGAAACCTATTCAATTTTATTAACCAACTTCATCCCAATAAAATCAATAAAAAACATTCTTTAAAAAGAAGACATAAATTTAACACCATTGCATAGACAGACAGATGCAATATTGGTAAGAAAGTAATTCCAGAAAATTGATGTATAGATGCAACACAATTCTAATCAAAGTTCCTACATTCGCATGCTGACTCTCTAATGTGGACATACAAAGGTACTAGAATAGTAAAGCCATATTGGAAAAAACAAGTAAAGTTGGATGATTTACACTGTATTTTCAAGATTTACTGTAAACGTACATTAATTAAGAGAGTGTGGAATTGGCATAATGATGGACATATTTTTAAAAACAGAAAAAATTCAGGGATAGATACACATGTGTAGTAACTTATTTTCATAAGGTGTTAAAATAAAACAATAGTGAAAGATAATTACTTTAACAACTACTGCTAGAAAAAAAACACTATATTCACATGCCCAAATCTCTCAAATATAAAAACAAATGTTTCACAGGCTAAATTTAAGTTATAATTGTATAACTTCTAGTAGAAAACACAGAAAATATTTATTACCTTGGGTAAGCAAAGATTTATTAAAATATGAAAAGCATGGCCATAGCAGAAAAAGTTATAAAATGTACTTTATAAAAATAAGTAATGCCTGCTATTCAAAGACTTGGTTCAGAAACTGAATGAGTAGGCCATACATTGAAAACAAGTGTTTATAATATACATGTCTGACAAAGAACTGGTATCCAGCCCATACAAAGAACTCTTAAAAGTTGATAATAAAAAATAAGCAACTTCATTTTTAAAACTGGCAAAGCATTTAAATATATTATGCAAACAAGTGGCCAATAAAGACATGAAAACATGCTCAACGTGTCATTGAGAAATATAAATCAAAATCATTGGAATGGCTAAAATTTAGAGGCTGCAATATCAATTTCTGATGAGGATGTAGAGGCGAAGTTCCATATACTGCTGATAGGATTATAAAATGATACAGCCACTTTGGAAGATAGTTTAGAAGTTTCTCATAAAAATACACTTATTATATGACCCAACAATTATTTTAGTTCAGAATTGTTAACAATTCAAACGACCAGTATTAAATGGGGGGGAAAACACATTGTGCTATATGCAAGCAATGAAATGTAACTCAAAGTAAAAAAGGAAAGACTAGTACGACATAAAATGATGTGGCCGAATCTCAGAAATACTGTATTGAAAGGAAGAAGCTAGACACAAAGAATATGTGTTGTATCATTGCTTTCATATGACTTTTTTGTTGTTGTTAATCCTCACGAGGGAATTTTTTTTCCACTGATTTTTTATTTTTTTTATTTTTTATTTTTTTTAATTATTTTTTATTGATTTTTTGCAGTATAATAGTAGTACATGTTTTCCTTTCCCCCTCCCCCTTATCCTCCCCCCAGCCTCCCCCACCCCCCAGCACATATCCCCAGCTTCCCCCCCTCCCCGTCCCAGTGTCTTTCATTCATTGGTTATGTTCATATGCATGCATACAAGTCCTTCCGTTGATCTCCCCCCGCATCTGCCTCCCATCCACCCAAGCCTCCCCCTGTAGCTTGACAGCCTGTTCAAGGCCATCCTGCCTCTATATCAATCACTCTCCCCTGTTTCTTTTCTTCAAAAATATCTTGCCTCTGCATACTAGAAATAAATGTATAAGAACAAAAAGTGTTTCATTCTCGGTTTCAATGTCCAACTTTTCTGAGTCCCAGTTTCAGTGTCAAATAATTCATCCACTGATTTTTTAGAGAGAGAGGAGGAGGACGGGAGCAGGAGTGACAAAAGCATCAATGTGAGAGAGGCACGTGGACTGGTTGCCTCCTCCACAAGCCCTGACCAGGGCCAGGTACCAAACCTGCAACACAGGTGCGTGCCCCTGACCTCGAATCAAACCTAAGACCCTTCTGCGTGCAGGCCAGCGCTCCAGCCACTGAGCAACCCGGCCAGGACTCATATGACTTTCTTAATCAGGTAAAACAGACAAAATCAGAAGTGGTCTGGAGATGAGCACAGGTGGAAATGACGGCAACTTTTGGGTATAAGGACCAAGTTTGGGGTACAATGAAAAAAAATATGCCCCAATGATTACATACATTTGCCAAAATTCATCCATCTATATATATATATACAAAACTAGAAGCCTGATGCACAAAATTTGTGCAAGGGGCTCAGCCCTTGCAGCCCCAGCTTTATCCAGGACATACAAAAGGTAATTTGGCTGTCCAGTCTAAGTATCATATTATGCTTTTATTATACACTAGAGGCCCAGTGCACGAAATTTGAGCATGGGGGGCAAAGGGTGTCCTTCCAGTCTGCACCCTCTGCAATCTGGGGCCTGTTAGGATCGGGCCTAAACAGGCAGTCGGACATTTGTCTCAGAATCTAGGACTTCTAGCTCCAAACTGCTCGCCTGCCTGCCTTCCTGATTGCCCCTAACTGCTTCTGCCTGCCAGCCTGATCATGCCCTAACCACTTTCCTGCCAGCCTGATTGATGCCTAACTGCTCCCCTGCCAGCCTGTTTGCTCCTAACTGCCCTTCCCTGCAGGCCTGGTTCCCCCCAACTGCTCTTCATTGCAGGTCTGGGTCTCCCCCCAACTGCCCTTCCCTGCAGACACAGTCACCCCAACTTCCTGCCTCTGCCGGCCTGGTCACCTTTAACTGCCCTCCCCTGCAGGTTTGATAGCCCCAATTGCCCTCCCTTGCAGGCCTGGTGCCTCACAACTGTCCTCCCTTGCTAGCGATCTTGTGGTGGCCATCTTGTGTCCACATGGGGGCAGGATCTTTGACCACATGGGGGCAGCCATCTTATGTGTTGGAGTGATGGTCAATCTGCATATTACTCTTTTATTAGATAGGATAGAGGTCTGGTGCATGGTTGGGGGCCAGCTGGTTTACCCTGAAGGGTGTCCTGGATCAGGGTGGGATTACCTTGGGGCATGGGGAAGCTTGGGCGAGGGGCCTCTGGTGGTTTACAGGCCAGTCACAGCCCCCGGTGACCCAAGCAGAGGCCTGGTGTCTGGGATTTATTTATCTTCTATAATTAAAACTTTGTAGCTTTTTGGGAGCCAAGGCAGGCCAGGACAGGCGGAAAGCTTGGCTTCCTCCATCGCCGGGGACAAACCTAACCTCCTTCTCTGCCACCATTTTTGTTGGGATTTATTTATCTTCTATAATTGAAACTTTTCGCCATTGAGTGGAGGCCTGGGCCTGCCAGGGTGTGTGGAAAGCTTGGCTTCCTCCATTGCGGGGAAACGCAAGCCGCCTTCCTGCTCTCCATGACTACAGCCATCTTGGTTGGGGTTAATTTGCATACTCACTCCTAATTGTCTGGTGGGCATGGCTTGTTGTAGCAGAGGTACAGTCAATTTGTATATTACTCTCTTATTAGATAGGATTAGTAAATTTTATCATATGTAGATTATGCCCCAATAAAAATAATCCTATCTAATAAAAGAGTAATATGCAAATTGACCATACCTTCACTACACCCACAAGCCATGCCCACCAGCCAATCAGGAGCTGGAGCAGAGCCAGCCAGCGAGCCTGCTGTCTGGACTGCGGGGGCAGGGCTGAGGCCCACACTTGCTGGGCACAAGCTGGCTGGGGCGATGACCCAGGCCAGGGGGATAGGAGGGTGTGGCTGGGATGAAGCCAGTCATCAGCCCCATTGCAGGGCGATGGCTGGGTGCCCAAGGCCTAACGTCTCAGCCAGAGGATTTAGGCCTTGGGCAGGCTGGGGGTGAGTGGTCAGTAGGACATCCCCTGAGGGCTCCCAGTATGTGTGAGGGGGCAGGTTAGGCTGAGGGATCACCCATCCCAGTGCACAAATTTTGTGCACCAGGCCCCTATTTTGAAAATAAAGAGTAAAGAGAGCAAACTTTTTCTATCAAATGGTAAAAGATAATACCAAAAAAGGCACAATAATTAAAACACAAGATATATGCACAAGTATACTCAAACCCATATACATATATATCAAACCCTAATATTATTTTCATCTATTTATTTTGTAATCATAGAAATTTATGACATCTGCTGTCTTGCTACAAATACTTCATTGTCTAGAATCATTATATCCTGGACCTTTTGTATTCACAGTTTCAGGATGTCCCATCAAAATCCTCCAATTGTTTTGACTGTAATATTAACACAGACCTCTCTTATCATAATACTGGCTCCATTGTGAAGTCAGACCCTAAAGGAGACTTAATAGTTCATTATCACATTAATATTCAATAAGACATTTAAAAGATATCCAAAGGTTAAGTATAGGTTTGGAAAGATCTTATATATTTAGTCTGGAACTAGAAACCTCATTCTAAACTCCCGTTTTTCCCATCAGCAATAATTTCTTGGAGTACCTTTTGTATTTGTTCAAAACTTTTTCTTCTGTATAACTTAGACAGTATATTCTTGCATGTATTTCAACCTTAATTTCACAAAGAGATTAACTGCAACAAGAAATGCACTAATCAATTTTCCTAGTTATCAGACTTACATCCTCAGTACCACAGTCACATTCTTCAGGGCTCTCCACTTTGCCGTTGCCACAGACTGCTTTTCGAGGCAATTGCATTTGTGGCTTATTCTGAAGACATTTGGCACCCATATTTAAAATGAAATTTTTAAAGTCACTCAAACTGCAATTGCTAAAAGTCTTCACACCACTGGACTGCCTAAAGACGAATCCGTATAATGTTGTTGCAGCATACTCTTGAAAACAAAATTCTATTATATAAATTAATTAATTTCAAAATGTAAAAATTCAATAAACAACCATAAATGCTCATAATGGAAGCTTAGAGGCCAAGATAATTCTTGAAGTAATCATATGATTTATTCACATGTCCTCATGAAAGCAAAATTAAGTGCAACTCAATAGCAAAAACAAACAACGGACTAGAAAATGGATAGAAGCTTAAAGAGACGTTTTCCCAAAGATGACATATAAATGACAAAGTGCACAAAAATCACTAAATATCAGGGAAATGCAAGTCCAAACGACAATAAAGTATCACCTCACACATGTTGGAATGGCTAATTTTTTTTAAAAAAATAAGTGCTGGCAAGGTTGTGAAAAAATCGAAACCCTGGAACACTATTGATGGGAATGTAAATTGGCACTGCTGCTACAAAAAATTTAAAATATAGCAACAAGTATGATCCAAACTTCCCACTTTTAGGTATATATTAAAATCCCCTCGTATGACTGTATTACTGTCTATCTCTCACTTTATGACCATCAGTTTGTTTTATTTTTTAGGTGCTCTTATGTTGGGTGCATAAATGTTTACAAGGGTTATATACTCTTATTGGATTATTCCCTTTATCATTATATTCTCATTTGTCTCTTTTATAGCCTTTGTTATAAAGTCTACTTTGTCTGATAATGTATCTTGCAGAGTGGATTTGTGATCCTTGACTGTTCTTATTGGTACATTTCCCTCAATCCTCCTCTTACAATAACTATTTCCTGTTTATATTTCATAGTAGTTGGTCCATTTATAGCTAATGTGTGCTGTAAGTAAACACTATAGTTGTGCTTCAAATGTTTAAAACAAAATAAACATAAAAATAAATCTTAGAATTTAAAAACTTACACAGCCTCTGTATTCATTGCACAAATGGCTCCTGAACACTGGCAGTTATTTGAGTCATCATATGATATTCCCAGATTGAGTGCCAGCATCTGGGTAACAATTACTGAAAATGCCTCCAAAGTTATCTCCTCGGAATACTGCATTAACAACAAAGAAAATGAAAATGGAAGACAATTCATTGAAGGGTATAAAAAATATTTTTCCTTGGGGTAATATCATGTAAGGAAAAAAATATCAAGTAAAATACATCTAGAAAATTCTTACTCCAGTAATGTAAATTCCATTTGTAAAACCAACTGCAGGATACCCATGAAAAAACAGACATGGTGTCAAAATAAGTCAAAGGAAAATCATTTAGGCAAAAATTAAAAAGAATCCCAAGTCTATTTTGCATAGAGGATCCCTTTGTTAACTTTTGGTCAAGAATGTGTTTGTGTTTTCAGAGAACAACTCCAAGACCATGTGGGTTCCTGCGACTGTGAGAAACTGACGGATCTGTTCCAGTCACGAGGATGGTCCAGAGATGGCGGACACTGACGACACCTTGCCATGCTAGCAGTCGGCAGCTGTGCATGTCTGCAGGCAGCCCAGGACCAAACCAGAGAGGATGGATCTTGCATTGCCACAATGTGTCCACCATCTGGATACCATTGCTGACATGTACACATAAAGAATTATTTGACACTGAAACTGGGGACTCAGACAGTTGACATGAACTGAGACTGAAACATTTTTTGTTCTTATACATTTATTTCTAGTATGCAGAGGCAAGATATTTTTGAAGAAAAGAAACAGGGGAGAGTGATTGATATAGAGGCAGGGTGGCCTTGAACAGGCTGTCAAGCTACAGGGGGAGGCTTGGGTGGATGGGAGGCGGATGCTGGGGGAGATCAACTGAAGGACTTGTATGCATGCATATGAGCATAACCAGTGAATGAAAGACTCTGGGGCGGGGAGGGGGGTGAGTGGGGATACGTGCTGGGGGTTAGGGGAGGCTGGGGGGAGAATAAGGGGGGGGAAGGAAAACATGTACTACTATTAATTATAAGTTATACTGCAAAAAAATCAATAAAAATATATTTAAAAATAAAAAATATTTTTTTTCCTAATTTTGAACTTTTTTACTATTCTATCAAATACTTTTAGATGATACAGCTCCTTGGACAGGTGAGAAGCGGAAGCTTTTCCTATGAAATTTTATTGAGATACTAGAGGCCCAGTGCACAACATTTTTGCACTGGTGGGGTGGTCCTCAGGCCAGCCTGCATACTTTCACAGTCCGGGAGCCCTTGGGGGATGTTTGACTGATGGCTTAGGCCTGCTCCTGTGGCCACAGAGGTGGGAGAGGCTCCTGACACTGCCACGCCCGCCAGCCATCAGCCCAGCTTCTGGCTGAGCGGCGCTCCCCCTGTGGGAGCACACTGACCACCAAGGGGCAGCTCCTGCATTGATTGTCTGCCCCCTAGTGGTCAGTGCATGTCATGGCTACTGGTTGTTCCACCATTCAATCGATTTGCATATTATCCCTTTATTATATAGGATAAGCATATTGAGTTGGTGCTAGGCTTTACCTCTATTAAACATTTGCATAATTAACATAATCTTATCTAACAAAAGAGTAATATGTAAATTGACCATCACTCCCAACACACAAGATGGCTGCCCCATGTGGTCAAAGATTGCTGCCCCCATATGGACAGAGGATGGCCATCATAAGATGGCCAGCAGGAGAGTGCAGCTGGGAGGGTTCAGGCCAGCAGGGGAGGGTAGTTGTGGGTGATCAGGCCAGCATGGGAGGGCTATTGGGAGGGACCAGACCTGCAAGGGAGGACAGTTGGGGGTAATCAAGCCTGCAGGGGAGAGAAATTATGGGTGACCAGGCTGGTAGAGGAGGGAAATTGGGGGTGATTGCGCCTGTAGAGAAGGGCAGTTGGGGGGACCCAGGCCTGCAGGGAAGAACAGTTGGTAGGGGGTGAGGAACCAGACCTGCAAGGGAGGGCAGTTAGGGGTGACCAGGCCAGTAAGGGAAGGCAGTCAGGGGCAAACAGGCTAGCAGGGGAGCAGTTAGGCCTCAATCTGACTGACAGGGGGAGTGGTTAGGGCGTGATCAGGCTGGCAAGCAGAAGCGGTTAGGGGCCATCAGGAAGGCAGATAGGCGAGCAGTTGGGAGCCAGCAGTCATGGATTCTGAAAGGGATGTCTGCCTGCTTAGTCCCTATCCTACCAGCAGGATTTGGCCTAAACAGGCAGTCAGACATCCCTCTAGGGGTCTGAAATTGGAGAGGGTGCAGGCTGGGCTGAGGGACACCCCATACCCCCATGCACAAATTTTGTGCACTGGGCCTCTAGAAAGTATATAAAAGGGCTGTTTTTATATTATATTTTGGCTATCTGAACCATAATCTTCAAGTTACCTAATTTCTTATGACAGCTCTCATGTATACTTAGAATAATCCACATAATATTACATCTCTGAGCTCATGAAGTGTCCACATAACAAAACACTGAGTTTAAGGGTGATATCTGCTTCTGGCTAGCATTCTCAATGACATAAGAACTGGTATCAAGGGAAACCACATTCTTGGATTAGGCTTCTCATATATTTAACAAGTACACATATAACCTCCTTGGCAAGGAGAATGGGACATTTAGTGCTGTCTGTGTTTTGTTATCATGTCATAAGGTAAATAGTTCATTAAGTTTTCACTTGCATCTCAGATATTTCTGACAAATTGGCTTTTTGTGTGAAGTATTTATTCAAGTATATTGTCAATTTTCTATTGAATTAGCCTTTTTATTGATTTGTGGAAGCATTTTATGTGATCTGTATGAGAACTGTTCTTAGTCATGCATTGCAAATACTTTGTGGTTTGTCTTTTCACTCTCTTAATGTTTTTTCATGAACAAAATTTCCTTAATTTGATGTGGTCCAATGCATCCAACATTTTCTTTATCATTAGTGTTTTTTGTATCCACTTTAAGACTTTCCCTATGCCCACAGTCATGAAGCTATGTTCCTGTTTTACCTTCCAATGACTTATGTTTAATTTTACATATAGATCTACAATCTACCTGAGTTTTACATTTTGAATAAAAGTTAAATTACATTTATCAAAAAGAGTATCCACTACTACCAAACTTTTGGTTATCACATTGCAGTGTATACTGATGTCAAATTATGTTGTACACCTGAAACTTAAAAGTATAATGTAATATACCAATATGAGTTCAAAAGAAACATTGCCCACTAGCAAGTACATGACAATCATCTTTGTAAAATTTTAGTATAGCCATAGCCAGTTTGGCTCAGTGCATAGAGCATCGGCCAGCAGATCAAAGGGTCCAGGGTTCAATTCCAGTCAAGGGCACATACCTTGGTTGCAAGATCCTCCCTATCCCAGGCCCAGGTCAGGGCACATGCAGGACGCAACCAATTGATGTCTTTCTCTCACATCAATATTTCTCTCTGTCTTTCCCTCTCTCTTCCATTCTCTCTAAAAATCAATGAAAAAAATATCCTCAGTTGAGGATTTTTTTTTAAATGAGTATATGCCTATCATTTGTCTATTTCTAAACTCTCTATTCTAATCCATCCGTCTATTTATTTGTCTACCACTGTCTTAATCACTGAAGCTTTATGGTAAATAAATCTTAATATCAATTATAATATGGCACTTTGCTGTAATATACATCAAGATTATCTCAGGCATTCTGAAGGGGAGAGCAGCTGCCTGCCTGACTGCCACTAATTACTCTGCCTGCCTGCCTCATTGCCCCTAACCACTTGCCTGCCTGATCACCCCTAACCACTCTGCCTGCCTGCCTGATTGCCCCTATCCATTCGCCTGCCTGCCTGATCACCCCTCACTGCCTCTATCTCATGGTGGCTTCATTTGAAAGAATGTCTGGAATGACGTCTGGGAGGTCGTTCAGCTGTCTGTCTAATTAGCATATTACACTTTTATTGTTATTACAGATTTTTCATTAAGCTCACCAGGGAAAAGGCTCACACAAGTTTTAACTGCCCCAACCAAGTAGTGACACACATTGCTCCTATTCATGGAACATGGCTCCCTCTTATCTGAGGTCAGAGAAATGTGGTTCCTAAATTGGCACATGCCTTCCAGCCACAGCTTAGACTAGTTATCAGACTGTCACCTATGATACATTATTGTCACTTGTTTGAATTTAATCCTGTGTCTATTTTAACCTAACCAGACACAACTATTATTGATGCTTGCAGGACATATTCAAACTATTTTTTTTATTAATCTTCATTCTCTCTGACTCAGATCTCCCAATTAGGATCACTTTCCTTTTCTCTAAAGAATGTTATTCATAATTTTCCTTAGTAATATTACACTGTTGGCAAAGCAGTGGAGGCAAAGGAACAAATAGGAAAACATGGAAAATAAGGTGATAACATTAATTGCAAAAATATTTATAAGCACAAGAATGTTCATGATTTAAACTGAAATAATTAAAATAGAGATATTTTCATATATGATAGAGAAAATTGACCCAGTTCTATCCTATTTACAAGAAACACTCGTGAATTGCTAGGATTCAATGTAATTGAATGAGGTAGAAAATTCAACATAAAAAAATGACTTAAGATAGAAAGAAATTTCTCACACACAAAAAAGAAGCTTCTTGGTTTTTGGGGATCTGAGCTCCTTCCAGCTTCCTATTTCATCTTTCAGAAATAAAGCACTTGTCCTCATATGGCATTTTAAACAGCAGATTCAAAAAAGGCCACAATGGAGAGGAACCAAGATGGCGGCATAGGTAAACACCTATCTTGCTGCCCCACACAGCAATTTCAAAACTACAACTTAACGACAAAACAAAAATTATCCAGAATCACCAGAAAGCTGGCTGAGTGAAAATTCTAAAAATAAAAGTAAAGATAGGACACTGTGACTCAGAGGAGCGGCAGAGGACAGTGTTGAAGATACGCGTGGAGTCAGAGGTTTGGAGCTGTGTGCGCACAAGTGAGCGGAGAGGTCAGATGGCTGCAAACCTGCTGGCTTTCTCAAAAGGGGAGGGAGGCAAAGGTGCCCCATTGCACTGATTCCCCAGTTCTGGGCAACGTCCAGGGAACCCATACTCATCCGGGGTGAAACTGGACAGTAGGGAAGCACGCTGAAACTTGGGTGCTGCAAAGGTTTACGACCTTGTGGAGAGGGCGCGTAAACTTGGGAACAAAAGTGCATGAGTACACACAGAGGACTTGTGACTTGCTCTCTCGTTTGGGAAACCACCAGACTGCATTGTTTTACAACCCGGGGTGAGACTTTGAGTGTGCGGAGTCATTTGGGGAGAGACTGAATTGTCCAGCAGCAGGTGGAGCTTGGCAGCAGCTTTCTCTCAGAGGTTCTTGCAGCCATAACCACCTGGCAGGGAGACCCAGGTGCTGCATAGGGGGAAACTGACTCTGCCTGCTCAGCCCAGAGACTCCCCCCATCCAACCTGAGCACAGCTGATCCTCACAGCCAATTGGCTTGGAGGTCAAACCCTCCTAGTGCTAACAACAATAATCTAGGCTTAATTCAACAAGACTGTGCAACCCATAAAGGGCTGCAGCAAGAGTATCCACCTCAGGTAACTGGGGAAGCTGAGCTACTGTCTCTTAGAGGACATCCACCACACAAAGCTAATTGACCAACTCAGGAAAGCAGCCACCATGCAGAGACATGGAAAGAAATCAGATGTGAAAGAAATGGAGGGAAAAAATAAACGACTGTATATAGAGTTCAAAACCACATTTATAAGGTTTTTCAAGAGGATCCTAGAAAAGACCGATGAACTTAATGAGACCTAGAAGGAAATGAACAGGACGTACGAGGAAATGAATGAGACCTACGAAGATATGGATGTGACCCTCAAGGATGTGAGAAAGGACCAACTAGAAATTAAGCATACACTGACTGAAATAAAAATATTATACAAAAACCTAAAAGCAGTCTAGAGAACTGCAAGAACCAAGTCAAAGATTTGAAATACAAAGAGGCAAAATCCACTCAGCCAGAAAAGCAAGAAGCCAAAAGAATCCAAAAAAATTGAAGATAGTGTAAGGGGCCTCTGGGACAACCTCAAGCATACCAACATCCAAATTATAGGGGTACCAGAAAAAGAGAGAGAGCTAGACAATGAAAACCTATTTGAAGAAATAGTGATTGAAAACTTCGCACACTATAGGAATCCAAAGAGGACCACTCCAAGTCACATCATAATTAAAATGCCAAGAGCAAAAGACAAAGAGGGAATATGAAGAGCAGCAAGATAAAAACAGTTAGTTACCTATAAGGGGGCACCCACACGATTGTCAGAGGCTTTCTCAACAGAAACAATGCAGGCTAGAAATATTCAAAGTGATGAATAGCAAGAATCTACAACCAAGATTATTCTACCCAGCAAAGCTATCATTCAGAATTGAAGGTCAGATAAAGTGCTTCGCAGATAAGAAAAAGCTAAAGAAATTCGTAACTGCCAAACCAATATTATATGAAATGCTGAAAGATAATCTTTAAGAGGAAGAAGAAAAAGGTAAAAATAAAAATTATGAACCACAAATACACATCTATCAACAAATGAATCTAAAAATCAAGTGAATTAAAAATCTGATGAACAGGATAAACTGGTGAATATAACAGAATCATGGGCATAGAGAGGGAATGGACTGACAATTCTTGGGGAGAAAAGGGGTGTGAGAGGTGCAGCAAGAGACTGGACAAAAATCATGCACCTCTGGGAGAGGACAGTGAGGGGGGAGGTGAGGGCAGAGGGTGGGATGGGTACTGGGTGGAGGGGAGCTATAGGTGGAAAAAAAGGGGAACAATGTAATTAATAAACTGAACAATAAAGATTAAAATATCAATTAAAAAAGGCTACAATGAAGAATAGGTACCATCTCTAAAGAAGCTTCCTTGAAGTTACAAATGTTATTTATGCTTTCATAACATTAATGAAACTTAGAAAAAATAGCTAAAGACCTCTATATGAGTATGAGTATTGCCTATCTAAAAGCAGAGGTTCTTATTCTTGGTTTCTGTTTTTACAAAAAAAAAAAGATAATATGGATATTGGAAGAGGTATAGATAGGAATGTTTATTAAATATTGTTTGTAACTGAAAAAAAGAGAAACAACCAAATGCTCATGAAAAACATAAAGGTTACAATGATGCATATTTATATAATGAAATATCATATGACAGTCTAAAAAATTAGACACAAAGCATTTTGAATACAGCAAAAATACTGTATGGTACTGTAATGATAATGTATGTCCCTGTCCATTTGTCAAGACTCAGAGAATGTACAACACCAAAAGTGAACATAATGTAAATTATGAACTTTGGGTGATAGCAATGTGTCAATGGGTTCATCATTTATGGCAAATGTCATAAATGATGTGGAATGTTAATAATGAGGAATAGGAATATTATGGAAAAATCTCTGTATTTTCCTCTCAATTTTGTTGTGAATCTTAAATTTCTATTAAAAGTGAAGTCTTGCATAATACTGAGGAAATAGGGGTATTGGGCTTCCTTGCTATAAGTCTTAAATACTTATCGCCAGTCAGCAATTATTTTTCCTTTCCTTGGATTCCTACAGATTTTTATCTCTACCAACAATATAATCTGCCTTCTATTACAAAAATGTGCATGCTATTCATCCTTACCATTAAACCTCTACTATGATTAGGGGTCCATAACTAAGAACAGAAATAATGATAAGAATAATAGTAATGATAACAACAACATAATGCTCTTACTATGTGCCATACATTAATGAGCTTCATTGATTTATATTCACTTAATCACATTGCCTAGTCACGTGTATATGTTCATTGGGCCTAATAGCATTTGAAATAAAATATCTGTGAAATTAAAAATAAATAAAGTCATTAAAAGTTAACTAAAAGTCCATGTGCCAGATAAATAAATCTCAAAATTACAAGTGGAAACCAAAATTTAAATTGAAGAATGACATTAAAATGCAATTACATTGTGTTTAAAGCATAAAAACAAGTCTTGTTTAGAAAAATACTCCATTGTGGTAAAAGCACAAAAGCTATTAAACAAAGAAATATAAAGAGCAAAAGACAAAGAGAGAATATTAAAAGCAGCAAGAGAAAAACAATTAGTTACCTATAAGAGAGCACCCATACGATTGTCAGCTGATTTCTCAACAGAAACGATGCAGGCCAGACGGGAGTGGCAAGAAATATTTAAAGTGATGAACAGCAAGAATCTACAACCAAGATTACTCTATCCAGCAAAGCTATCATTCAGAATTGAAGGTCAGATAAAGTGCTTCGCAGATAAGAAAAAGCTAAAGGAGTTCATCACCACCAAACCAATATTATATGAAATGCTGAAAGATATTCTTTAAGAAGAGGAAGAAGAAAAAAACAAAAATATTAATTATGAACAACAAATACACATCTATCAACAAATGAATCTAAAAATCAAGTGAATTAAAAATCTGATGAACAGGATAAACTGGTGAATATAACAGAAATATGGACATAGAGATGGAATGGACTGACAATTCTTGGGGAGAAAAGGGTTGTGGGAAGTGCAGCAAGAGACTGGACAAAAATCATGCAGCTATGGGAGAGGACAGTGGAGGGGGGTGAGGGTGGAGGGTGGGATGGGTACCAGGTGGAGGGGAGCTATAGGGGGTAAAAAAGGGAACAATGTAATTAATAAACTGAACAATAAAGATAATAAAAAAGAAATATAAAGGTTTTATAAAAGTATAACTATAAAAATTTTGTGAAATAATTCCTGAATTAGCCTCCTTCAATTATCCTACACTCAACCTGAGCCACTCATTCTAATAGTTCACACCCTAAGCCTTGTCAATAGATCTTTATCAATAACTGTGGCCCCTGCATAATTTCTGTAAAGTATATCCTGACCACCTAATTCCTTTACTGACCACTCATCTAGCACCTCAACTCCATCATGTACCCATCAGCACACCCCAACCATCGTTCATTTCTAAATCTCCACTGCTCCTGACTTCCTTATTGACTTCTCCCCTTCTTTAAAGAGTTCAAATTCTCTTACAAACATCTTCAAGTTTACCTTGCCATTCTTTCACTTCAAAATGACTTGACAGAAACATCATACATCAATCTTCAAAATGCCAAGATAGAAAGATCTGAAAACTAAGATTTTATACCTAGCCAAGTTATCAATCAGATATGATGGGAAAGTAAAAATATTTTCATTAATAGAATAATTAAATGTTTACCATTTATTTACACTATTAAAAAAAAAAAACCTCAAGAGTTATTCCAGAAAAAGAGCAAACAGTTTCATGGAGAGGAAAAGGAGGTTTAACTTTCTGTGGCAGTAAGTTTTGCCCCTAGAAGATAGAAAAAATTAAAAAACTGTTAGGCCCTATGCCTAAAAGATCCTCCTCTGTCAAAGCTCTTTGCCAGTATCTATTTATCTATATAAAAGCCTAAGTGACTGTTTAACCATTTAACTGGTAGCTATGATACATACTGACACCAGGGGGCAAATGCTCAATGCACAGGCATGAAAACATGGAATAGACTGGTGAATCTCAGAAGGAAAGGGGGGCAGGAATAGATTAACCAAAGATCTTACATGAATACTAGAGGCCCAGTGCATGGATTCATGTACCGGTGTGGTCCCTCAGCCTAGTCTGCAGGGATCAGGCCAAAACTGGCAGTCTGGTATCTCCCAATGGGTCCTGGACTGCAAGGGAGCACAGGTCAGGCAAAGGGACCCCACTGGTGCACAAATCCATGCACTGGACCTCTAGTAATAATATGTTCTTTATTCAATAGTTAATATTATTTATATGTTCAAAATACTGTAAAATCCTATCTCTTGGTTTAATTATTACATCACCCTGTATATAAAGTACTAAAGTTCTATAGACAATGGATATGAGAAGTGTACAGCTATTTTTACATCTTTTATTTTTCTTGGCACATAATAAATGGACATTGTCTAAGGTAAATAGGTGCTACTTAAATAATAAAATATAAATATTAAAAAGTATCTTATATATAACTAGAGGCCTGGTGCACAAAATTTGTGCACAGGGAGTGGGGGATGTCCCATAGCCCAGTCTGTACCCACTCCAATCTGGAACCCCTCGAGGGATGTCTGACTGCCCGTCTAAATGGGCAGGGCAATCGGACATCCTTCTCACAATCCAGAACTGCTGGCTCCAAACTGCTCACCTGCCTGCCTCCCTAATTGCCCCTAAAGGCTTCTACCTACCAGCCTGATCACCCCCTAACCATTACCCTACCAGCCTAATTGATGTTTAAATGCTCCCCTGCCAGCCTATTTGCCCCCAACTTCCCTCCTCTGCCAACCTGGTCACCCCTAACTGCCCTTCCCTACTGACCTGATCACCAACAACTGCCCTCCCTTGCAGGGCCTGGAACCTCCAATGGCCATCCCCTGCTGGCCATCTTGTGGTGGCCATCTTGTGTCCACATGGGGGTAGAATCTTTGACCACATGGAGGCAGCCCTCTTGAGTGTTGGAGTGATGGTCAATCTGTGTATTACTCTTTTATTAGATAGGATAGAGGCCTGGTGCATGGGTGGGGGCCAGCTGGTTTGCCCTGAAGAGTGTCCCAGATAAGGGTGGGGGTTCCCTTGGGGTGAGGGGCAGCCTGGGTGAGGGGCCTGTGGAGGTTTGCAGGCCGGCCATGCCCCCAGCGACCCAAGCAGAGGCCCTGGTATCTGGGATTAATCTATGTCTACAATTGAAACTTTGTAGCCTGGAGCAGAGTCAAGCCTGGCAGCCATTTCTGTTTGAAACATTGTAGCCTAGAGTGGAGGCCTAGGCCAGCAACAGCAGACTGAAAGCTTGGCTTCCTCCATTGCCAGGGAAACCCAACCTCTGTTCTCTCCAGCTCAGTGGCTGCTGCCATTTCTGTGTCTTTTATAATTGAAACTTTGCCAGGGAAACCCAAGCCTTCCTCCTGCTCTCAGTTGTGGCAGCCATCTTGGTTGGGTTTTATTTGCATAACCTGCTCCTGAATGGCTGGTGGATGTGGCTGTGGGTGTGGCGAAGGTACGGTCAAATTTGCATATGACTCTTATGAGATAGGATATGCATTATATAATATGTATATATACATATTATATTTAATATTGTATTTTAATACTTTTATAAATATTAAAATAATAAGGATATCCTATATAATAAAACCCTAATATGCAAATTGACCAGATGGTGGAATGACCAGCAGGGGGCAGATGCTCAATGCAAGAGCTGCCTTCTGGTGGTGAGTATGCTCCCACAGGGGGAGCCCCACTCAACCAGAAACTGGACTCATGGCTGGTGAGCACAGCAGCAGTAGTGGAAGCTTCTCCTGCATCCACGGCAGCACTAAGGACCCCTCGGGGGATGTCCAACTGCTAGCTTAGGATTCCCCCAGAGGACCTGGACTGCAAAGGGACACAGGCCGGGCTGAGGGACCCTTCCAACCCCAATGCACAGATGTTTTACACTGGGACTCTAGTATACATAATAAATAGAGTGGGCTAAATATGTATAGTGATTGCTTCCTGAATGAGAAGAGGCCAAATTATATGAAATTTCTGATATGTTCTCATATGTACTTTTAAAAAATCGTCATAAATAAAATTATTTTCTAACTTAAAAATATATATAGTACTTAAACTTGTTTTTTTAATATATTTTTATTGATTATGTTGATTTCAAAGAGGAAGGGAGAGGGAGAGACAGAACAGCAATGATGAGAGAGAATCATTGATTAGTGCCTCCTGCATGCCTCTCACTGGGGATCCAGCCTGCAACCCAGGCACGCACCCTGACCGGGAATTGAACTGTGACCTCCTGATTCATAGGTTGATGCTCAACCACTGAGCCACCCCAGCTGGGCTTGTTTTTTAAAAGAATGAATAGGGTGGGTAAGTCACTCAACAATTACTTCACCTTTCTATGATGCATCTAATTGTCCCAATAATTTATTTATATAAAATATTTCAGTATTATATTTAAAATGCACATAGAAGTTTATTCTAAATACTATTTGAAATATTTTATAATTTTTTATTATCCTTTTCATTTGTTTTTATTTTGAAGCTATTTTATTTGTTAGACTATTTCTCCAACTTTATGTCTATAAGCAAAATCCTACTTGGGTTACAGAAATTTCTTTGGAGATAATTTTTCATGATACACTGTCCTATATATTAAATAATGCATATTCATTTGATATTTTTATTTCACTTTTAACTTATAAATAATTGCAACAAGAGACTTGTTATATAGAATACGTTTCCTTCTATACACTTCAAATTTTCCTTTACACTTCAAATTTTTAAGTTATTGAAAATAAAATGCAATTTCTAAGTGTAAATATAAATGTAAATTCTATAAAACAATGCTATAATATTAGGTAATTCTTAAATATATAATTTTAAAATAATTACAGACCAAAGCAACCCCTGCAGAATAATGAGCACTGCACATCTTTCCAGGAAATGTTGCTCCCACATCATCTGGATAATCTCTATACCTAAATAAAATAAGTATAAATTAATAATTCATTTCAACTAACATTTCAAATGTGAGAATTCCTGCTAAAAATTTATCTGTAGTTCATAAAATCCTAGTCTGAAGCAAATTGAGGTACAATCTTCCATGTGCACTTAACTGTTTCAAATTAAGAAGGTTTTCTTAATTAAATGAAAGTAGACACTTTGTATTTCTAAAACATATCCAATGAATCCAAGTTTTGTTGGTTTCCTTTACTGTTCTCATCACAGTCAGTTAAGTGTACCAAAGCCTTTAATCAAACATTTTAATTATAAGCATTTTTCTGAATGACAACAAAAAATAGTTTTAATGTATGGATTAAAAGTATTCACCTTCACGTAGAAAAGCCCATCAGTTTCTCAGAGGAATAACTTTCTTATTCTACAATGTAATAGTTCTGCTTTGAGTAAGAGCCCATGTAAATCATTGTGTAATAAAGCACTATTTTAAGAGGTCTATATAAATTATCCCACTTAATACTCAAGCCAGTGAAATATATTATTTTTATGCTCATTTAAGAAAAATCAAACATCAGATACTAGATATGGTAACGTGCTCAAAGTGGCACAAATGACAAATGTCCCTAAAAGGACAGGGATTCAGGCAGTCTGAATCCAGATCCACACTCTCAACCACAAGGGTACAGAAGCTCCCAAATAAATGTCAGCTTTAGAGCCCCATCAAAGCAAACATTCCAGGATATAAGTAAACAAGCTTGGTATTCAATTCTTAATTTGAAGTGCCCCTTTGGTGTCAACTGCATTTTACTGCACAACTGCATGGTGTATCCACTGCTGCCCTATTATGTCTCTGCTATTGTTTATACCTAACCCTCCAGCACTTGTTTTCAAGTATTTGCTCCCAACACCCAACTTTGGCTTTACATTCCAATATTGTTTACTCTTTCTTTGCCCAAGGTAGTTCTCTAATTTGGTAACCTCCCCCACCAAAAAATATCTATGCATACCATTGATGGGCTGGCCTCAATAATAGTTTTTACTTAATATTGCCCACCACCAAGTTTCCACATCAAGTCAGTTATCAAGATCTAATGTTTTACTTCTTCGGCGTTTCTGATATCCTTAACCTACTTCAAAGGTTCAGCTATAGTTCCAACTATGACCATACATACACTTTATATGTAAGTGCATAGTTTTTTTTTAAATAACCAGAAATTATTTTAGTCTCATTGATTCCATAACCTGGAATGTTTAAAACTTCCTTTACTACTAGTTTAAATGTGCCTAACTTTGCCTTCCCCACTTCTCATTTAATACCACTTCTTTAATTTGACTTTTAAATGTTACTTTGAATCAATCTCACCCATCCCCAATCTTTTTTCCCCTGTAAATTACAAGCAAGTGGATATAATATACTAGTATTGATCATGTGGATTGGCATAAGCAAGACTGCAGAATAAGATTTTTCAGCCACCATGTCCCCACAGCAACGATTGTTAACAACCACCCACAGACGAGAATAACTTTGTGAGAGTCCAAGAGTCCAGGGGAAAGGTCGCAGGGCCCCATTGGACTGAAAAAGAAAGTCCAAGAATAGCTCTAGCAGGTTCATCTCAGTGGATAGAGCACTGGCCTGCGGTCTGAGGGGTCCTGGGTTTGACTCCAGTCAGGAGCAAATGCCCAGTTGCAGCTCCATCCCCAGTAGTGGGTGTGCAGGAAGCAGCCAATCAATGATTCTCATCATTGATGTATCCACCTCTTTCTTCCTCTCCTTTCCTCTCTGATATCAACAAAAATATGTATCTTTAAAAATCCAAGAACAGATGCTCCAAAGAAGGTAAGAATAGTTTCAATGTAGTCACGTCACCACTCCCAGAAAGCAGCACAGCTCAGTGCTAAGAAAGATGCCCTCAGCCATTATTTCTCCCACAGAGAGAAATTATAAGCATTTTTCTGAATGACAACAAAAAATAGTTTTAATGTATGGATTAAAAATATTCACCTTCACGTAGAAAAGCCCATCAGTTTCTCAGAGGAATAACTTTCTTATTCTACAATGTAATAGTTCTGGTTTGAGTAAGAGCCCATGTAAATCATTGTGTAATAATAGAAGAGACCATACATTAGGTCTCAGAACAAGCCTCAATAAGAAGGCTGAAATTATATAAAGCATTTTTCTAAACACAATAGCAGGAAACTAGAAATCCACTATAGAAAGGAAATTAAAAAAAAGAATACAAATCCATGGGGAATAAACAACATCCTACTAAACACCAATATATCAAAGAAGAAATCAAACAGAAAGTTAAAACCTACATTGAGACAAATAACAATGAGAACACAACATTCCAAAATGTATGAATTGCAGCAAAAACAGTTCTAAGAGGAAAGTTCATAGCCATAGAGACCTACCTCAAGAAATGAGAAAAATCTGCCCAAACCGGTTTGGCTCAGTGGATGGAGCAGTAGGCCTGTGGACTGAGGGGGTCCCAGGTTCAATTCCAGTCAAGGGCATGTGCCTTGGCTGTGGGCACATCCCCCAGTGGAGGGTGTGCAGGAGGCAGCTGATCGATGTTTCTCTCTCATTGATGTTTCTAACTTTCTATCCCTCTCCCTTCCCCTCTGTAAAAAAAAATCAATAAAATATATTTTTTAAAAAAGAAATGAGAAAAATCCCAAATAAACAATATAATTTTCCAACTAAAGGAACTAGAAAAAGAAGAATAAACAAACACCAAAGTAAGTAAAATGAAGGAAGTAATAAAGATCAGAGTGAAAACAAATAAAACAAAAACTCAAAATTAGAAAAAATAATCAGTGAAACTAAAAGCTGGCTACTATAAAAGGATAAATAAACTTTACAAACCTCTAGACAGGCAAATCTAAAAGAAAGAGAAAGAAAACCCAAATAAATAAAATCAGAAATGAAAAAAAGGAGATATTTCAACAGACACCACAGAAATACAAAGGATCATTAAAAAAGACCATGAAAAAAATGGACAACCTAGAAAAATGAATAAATTTCTTAAAACATATAATCATCCAAGACTGAGCCAGAAAGAAACAGATAATCTGAACAGACCAAGCACTAGCAATGAAATTAAAGGGGGAAAAATCTCCCCCCCCAAAAAATAGCCCAGGACCAAAAGGCATTACAAGTGAATTGTACCAAACATTTAAAGACTAATTAATATCAACAATTATCAAACTATTTTTCAAAAAGGTGAGAACACTTCCAAACTTATTTCATAGTCTGAAATAGCAAAACTAGACAAGGACACTATGAAAAAATATATGTGTAGATAGGGACAGTATCCATGATATTCATAATTGCAAAATTCCTCAACAAAATCATCTCAATAAATGCAGTACAAGCATTAGAGAAAATTCAAATCCATTATAACTCTTAACCAAGTAGGTATAGAAGGAATATACCTCAACATAATATAAGCAATAGATAAGTCCACAGCTGATATACTTAAAGGTGAAAAACTAAAAGCTTTTCCTCTGAGATCAGGAACAGGACTAGGTTGCCCACTCTCACCAATGTTATTTAACATTGTATTAGAAATACTAGCCAGAGCAAGTAGGCAAGAAAAAGAAATAAAAGGCATATATGTATTTGAATTAACCCCAAAAATTATGATGGGGGAAGAGGGTGCAGGGTCCCTCAACCCAGCCTGCACCCTCTCCAATCTGGGACCCCTTGGGAAATGTCCAACTGCTGGTTTAAGCCTACAGGGATCAGGGCTAAACCAGCAGTCGGACAGCCCTCTCACAATCTGGGACTGTTGGCTCCTAACCGTTCGCTTGTCTGATTGCCCCTAACCACTTCTGTCAGCCTGATATCCCCCTAACTGCTCCCTGCCAACCTGATCATCCCCAATTGCCCTCTCCTGCCCCAATAGCCCCCAACTGCCCTCCCCTGCTGGCAATCTTGTAGTGACCATCTTGTGGTGGCCATCTCATGGCAACCATCTCGTGATGACATGAGGGCAGCTATGTTGTAGCAGCCATCTTGTGGTGGCCATCTTGTGACAACATCACACAATGCTTCCTAGACTTTTATTATCCTATTTAATAAAAAGAGTGATATGCAAATTGATTGTACCTCAGCTACACCCACAAGCCACACCCACAAGCCAATCAGTAGCAAATATGCAAATAAACCCAACCAAAATGGCTGCGGCCACTGAGAGAAGGAGAGAGGCTTGGGTTTCCCCGGCAAAGAAGGAAGCCAACCTTTCCACCTTCCCTTGCAGGCCTAGGCCTCCAATCAATGCTACAAAGTTTCAATTATCCTACATAATAAAAGAGAAACATGCAAATTTGACCGTACCTTCGCTCCTGATTGGCTATGCTACCAGCCAATCAGGAGCAGGGGTGGGGCCAAGTGACAGGAGCACCAGGCCCTGGGGGTGGAGATGAAATGGCAGTGGTGGGAAGCGCCCAGCCCCCGGGCGCTGTGAGTGGAAGTGGTGGTGACCGCCCAGTCCCTGGAGCCGGGTGGTTGCAGGCAGCCGGGGATGAGCTGAAAAGGGTGATGGTTGGGGGTGAGCCATCAGTTGGACATCCCAGTATGTGAGAGGGGGCAGGTTGGGTTGAGGGACCACCTACCCCCAGTGCATGAATTTTGTGCACCAGGCCCCTAGTATAAGATAATGATGGCAGCCACAGAGCTGAAGAGCAGGAGGCTTGAGTTGCACCCAGAGATGGAGGAAACCAAGATTTCCAACTGTCCTGGTCAGCCCAGGCCTCTGCTTAAGGCTGCAAAGTTTCAATTATAGAAGGTAAATCCCAACAGAAATGGCTGCCATCTTGAAGTGAGCAGAAGGCTTGGCTCTACTCCAAGCTACAAAGTTTCAATAGTAGAAGATAAATAAATCCCAGACACCAGGGCCTCCACTTGGGTCACCCAGGAGTGTGGCTAGCCTGAAAACCACCACAGGACCCTCACCCAGGCCACTCCATGCCCCAAGGGAACCCCGACCCTGATTCAGGACACCCTACAGGGCAAACAAGCCGGACCCCACCCATGCACCAGGCTTCTATCCTATCTAATAAAAGAGTAATATGCAGATTGACCATCACTCCAAAACACAAGATGGCTGGCCCCATGTGGTCAAAGATCCTGCCCCCATGTGGACACAAGATGGCCACTACAAGATGGCCAGCAGGAGAAGGCAGTTGGGAGGGACCAGGCCTGCAGGGGAGGGCAGTTAGGGGTGACCAGGCTGGCAGAGGAGGAAAGTTGGGGGCAACCAGGCCTGCAGGCAAGGGCAGTTGGGAGGGACCCAGACCTACAGGGGTGAGCATTTGGGGGGCACCAAGCCTGCAGGTAAGGGCAGTTTGGGGTGACCAGGCCAGCAGAGGAGGGAAGTTGAGGGCAAACAGGCTGGCAGGGGAACAGTTAAACATCAATCAGGATGGCAGGGGAGTGGTTAGGGGGCAATTAGGAAGGCAAGCAGGTGAACAGTTGAGAACCAGCAATCCCGGTGGGATCAGGCCTACACAGGCAGTCAGACATCCCTCGAGGGGGTCCCATATTGGAGAGGGTGCAGGCTGGGCTGAGGGATACAACCCCCCCCAACCCCACACAAATTTCATGCACCAGGCCTCTAGTATAGGATAATGATCTTTATCTCTTATATTATTTGCCTTAAAGTAAATTTTGTCTGATAAAAGTATAGTTAACCTAGAATTCTTTTGGTTTCCATTTTCATGGAATATGTTATTCCATCCCTTCATACTCAGTTGGTGTGCATCGTTACATAGGAAGTAAGTCTCTTGTAAGCATCATATATGTAGGTCTTTTTTTAAAAAATACATTTAGCTATTCTTTTGAAGAGATATTTTATTCCATTTAAAGTAATTATTGATAGCTACGTAGTTACTGCAATTTTATTATTTTTTCTGGCTGTTTATAACTCTTCATTTCCTCTTCTCTTATTCTTTTTCTTTGGGATTTATTTATTTATTTATTTGTTTATTTAGTAACAGTATGCTTAAATTCCTTTTATCTTATCCTTTGTGTACATATTATAGGTTTTGGCTTTGTGGTTAGCATGAAACTTACATAAAACATATTTATAACAGTCTATTTTAAGATGGAAACAACTTGTTTGTACATATTATGAGACTACATTTTTGCTTCCTCCATCCTCACATTTCATGTTTTTGATGTCACCATTAAATCTTTTTATCTTAACAAATATTGTTTTTACTACTTTGGTCTTTTAACCTTCATAAGTAGCTTTATAAGTGATTAACACCATCCTTCCATCTTTACAACATCATATTAAGTCTGGAGATATATAGATATATATCAGTGAGATTTATACTTTCATTTCAGCTAAAGATGTCCCTTTAACATTCTTGTGAGGCTAGTCAACCCGGGATGATCATTAGCTTTTGCTTCTGAAAAACTTCTGTTTTCTACCCTTCCTTTTCCTCTACCTTTGGAAGAGTCAGAAATAAATAAAAATCCCTAGATAAAGCTACATAATTATCTCAGGTCTTTGTTTTCTAAGAATACTGAAACATTATTCTTACATGAATAGATATGCAATGTCATGAGGCCTTAGGGTGAGATAAGACTTTTTCCATTCTAAAAATCTCTGCAATAATTCATCTGCCTCACCAACCGTGGAAATCTTATTTTTGTCTGACCACAGCTCCAATGATGACAGCACAATAGTGACGTTAAGTTGGGCAAATACCTAAAAGCAAAAGAGATAATCCATGGAAAAATTATCTTGTGTTATTTTTAATGACTGAGAAATTAATTCAATGTTCTCACAAATTTATGCACAGTTTATGTGGACAATTATTCAGAAATGTCACTTCAAGTTAATAAGAATTATAATTTTAAAACTAGTATAAATTTTTCAAAATTAGTATGAAAAAGAAAATACTCACTGAATTTACAAGGCCAATAATTTCAATGACTTTATTTGTTGCTAACATGCTATCAGAGCCCAAATAATCATACTGAAAAACAAAATTAATTTTAAATTAAATACAAATTTATTATGCAATATTTTTAAGATTTACTCTTCATCTCCTCTCAGAGGATTGAGGCTGCTTTGCGGTTAGAATCGTTATAAATAAAACAGTAACACATTTTTTTTTAAATCACTCATATATGCTGGGAGAATGTAAAATTACACAGCCACTCTGGAAAGTAGATTTGGAATATTTTTCGAAACAAATAATGAACTTACTACATGACCCAGCTGTAGTCCTAGGCATTTATCCTCCCAACATAAAAACTGATACCTCTGCCCCAAAACAAACAAACAAAAACCCTACACATAAGTGTTCATAATAGTGGTATTCATAAAATCCAAAAACGCTGAACAACTCATATATCTTCCAATGGTTAGCTGGTTAAACAAACTGTGTATAATCATATCATTGAATACTACTCAGTAATAAAAAGGAACTGAACTTTTGACACATGGAATAGCTGAATAAACCTCAAGAAAAGTATGCTGAGTGTAAAAGAAATCTCAAAAGGATACATACTACATGATAACATTTATTGCTGAAATCACAGATATAAAGAACCCTAGTGATTGCTAGGGTTAAGTGTAGGAAGAGGAGATGGCTATTATTATAAAAGAAAAGCATAAAAGAATCTTGTGGTTATGATATAGTTGAATGACGTGACTGTGAGGTATGCAAGGCTACATTTGTGATAGTTTTACATAAAACTACACACACACAAACGAGTGTATATACATATCCTATATAATAAAAGGCTAACATGCAAATGGACTGAACTGCAGAAAGACAGGTCGTTATGACATGCACTTACCACCAGGGGCCAGATGCTCAATGCAGCATCTGCCTCCTGGTAGTCAGTGCACTCCCCCAGAGGGAGGGCTGCTCAGCCAGAAGCCCTCAGCCTGGCTCACGGCTGGTGAGCTCAGGGCGGTGGCAGGAGCCTCCCGCCTCTGCAGCAGCACTTAGATGCCCAACTCTCGGTTTAGGCCCACTCCCCACGGGCCAGGCTGAGGGACTCCCCTGCCCCCCACCAAGTGCACGAATTTCAGGCACCAGGCTTCTGGTATATATATATAATTGTTGAAATCTGAATAGGTTGTATGGAAGTACAAATGTCAAATCCAATATCTATAAATCATAACTCTGAAGTTCACTATCCCTTTGATGTTCCACAGGACCCTCAAATTAAACATATCCAAATTAAGTTCCTCATCCATACCTAAAAAATCAGCTCTTACTTACATTTCCATTACTATAGTGAGTGATATTATCATCTATGACCTTCCACATTGTATTATACTACACATTCCATGAGAGCAGAACTTTTTCTGTTTTGCTCATTCTTGGATAGCCAATAAGTAGAAAAGTAACTGTCATCTAGATCATACTCAATAAATTTAAGTGAATGGATAAATCAATTTTACAAGCTGTTCTAATTCAATCTTATCAGTAACTTTAATAATTATCCTTTTCTTTCTTTCATATTACTAATTTCTATTAATAAACTATACCTTGATTATTGAAATAATCTCTTAAATGGTTCCTCCTCCAATTTTCTCACCAGCAATCCAGTCACTACACTATATTTTCAAATGGCGATTCTCCCAAAACACCTCCCAGAAAGATCACATGCACCCCTATTTTCGTAGCAGTGTAATTTACAATAGTCAAGATCTGGAAACAGCCAAAGTGCCCATCGATAGATAAGCAGATAAAAAACGATGTGTTACATCTACACAACGGAATACTATGCAGCTTTAGAAAGAAGGAACTCTTATCCTTTGCAACAGCACAGATGGACCTGAAGATTATTATGCTAAGCAAAGGAAGCCAGTCTGAGAAAGGCAAATGTCACATGATCTCACTCATATGTGGAATCCAATGAACAAAATAAACTGATGAACAAAATAAGACCAGAGGCAATCAACGTTTATTAAATATGTATAAGTACATAGAAAGGATATATTTAATCAGCATTATATGGTTGGCAAAACTGACAACTTGGAAAATAAACTTTTAAAACAACTCTCAAAATTTATAACATAGAGAAACCAAGATGGCAGCATAGGTAAAACACCTGAACTTGCTTCCTTGCACAACAACTGCAAAACTACAACTAAAAGACAAAATGGACATCATCCAGAACCACAGGAAGACCGGCTGAGTGGAAATTCGACAACTAGAAGGGAAGAGAAAAGCACACTGAGACTCAGAGGAGCTGCGGAAGTAAAGGGCAGAGGTATGGAGGTGTGTGCGTGTGGAGAGGGTTGGCAACTGAGTACGCAGCTGGCTTTTTCAATCCGCCGGGAGACACAAGCTCCCGACTGCTCTGGACTCCAGTTATGGGTAAGACTCTGGGAACCCAGACTCATACTGGGAGAAGCTGGACTGTCTGACAGTGGGCAGAACTTGATGGCGGCTTTCTCTCAGAGGTGCTTGCAGTGATTACTGTGGTACACTGAGACCTGGGGGCCTCTTAACAAAGGGCTGATGGGAACACATTGCTGTTTGCTCCACCCTGAGACTCCGGCCCATCCAAGCTGTGTGCAGATGCTTTTGCATATGAATGTCCTGGACCTCTGAAATCTAAACTTTTACCTAACAAACAGCAACTGAGTCAGAGAGGCCCATAGCCTCCAAAAGAAGGCCCAAGGCCCCACAGCAGCTTGCACTGCTTCAGAGCTGGGCCTCATCTGGGCACCTCCAAACCCCAAACAAAAAAGAGGAATCAGCAGATCTCTCCATAGCTCCTGCTGGGTACCCTGAGGCAGAGGCTAAAGCTGCACCTCCTTGGAGATCCAAGAACCAGTGTACCCAGAGGTCAGAGTAGGACTGTCCAGATTACAATTTTTCAGATCCATAAGGGACACACACAGGGGACAGACTCAGTGAGCACCAAAGCCCCACTGAAGTACGTCTTGCCTCAAAGGGTGTCTCCAGCACAGAAGTTCTCCCAGCGTAGACACAGCTGATCCTCACAGCCAATTGGCCTGGAGTTCAGTTCCTCCAAGGGATACTAACAACAATCAAGACTTAACTAAAACAAGACTGCACACAGTCCACAAAGGGGTTCACCAAGAGTGTCCACCTCAGGTAATTAGGTAGGCTGAGTCACTGGGCCTTACAGGACACCTACCACACAAAGCCACTCTATCAACTCAGGGAAGCAGCCAAGTTGCAGAGACAAAGAAACAGGTCCCAAATGAAAGAAATGGATGAAAGCAAAATACTGGATACAGAATTCAAAACCACGGTTATAAGCTTTCTCAAGAATTTTCTAGAAAAGGTCAATAAACTTAGCGAGACCCTCGAGGATATGAAAAAGGACCAACTAGAAATTAAGCATACACTGACTGAAATTAAGAATAAATACAGAGATCCAACAGCAGACTAGAGGATCCCAATAATCAAGTCAAAGATATGAAATACAAAGAAGCAAAAAACACCCAACTGGAAAAGAAAAAAGAATCCGAAAGTATGAAGATAGTGTAAGGAGCCTCTGGGACAACTTTAAGCATACCGACATCAAAATTATGGGGGTACCAGAAGAAGAAAGAGAGCAAGATATTGAAAACCTATCTGAAGAAATAGTGACTGGAAAGTTACCCCACCTGATGAAAGAAATAGACTTATAAGTCCAGGAAGCACAGAGAAATCCAAACAAAAGGAATCCAAAGAGGACCACACCAAGACACATCATAATTAAAATGCCAAGAGCAAAAGACAAACAGAGAATATGAAAAGCAGCAAGAGAAAAACAGTTAGTTACCTACAAGGAGCACCCATAGGATTATCAGATGATTTCTCAACAGAAACGATGCAGGCCATATGGGGGTGGCAAGAAAAATTCAAAGTGATGAATAGTAAGAACCTACAACCAAGATTACTCTACCTAGCAAAGCTAACATTCAGAATTGAAGGTCAGATAAAGAGCTTCACAGATAAGAAAAAGCTAAAGCAGTTCATCACCACCAAACCAGTATTATATGAAATGCTGAAAGGTATTCTTTAAGAAGAGGAGGAGGAGGAAGAAGGTAAAAATAAAAATTATGAACAACAAATATATATCCATCAACAAGTGAATCTAAAAATCAAGTGAATAAAAAATCTGATGAACAGAATAATATGGTGAATATAACAGAATCAGGGGCATAGAAAGGAAATGGACTTACAATCCTCGGGGTGAAAGGGGCATGGGGGGTGTGGGAAGAGACTGGACAAAAATCGTACACCTATGGATGAGGACAGTGCGGGGACGGGGGTAATGGCAAGGAGTGGGGAGGGAACCGAGTGGAGGGGAGGTATGAGGGGAAAAAAGAGAAACAACAGTAATAATCTGAACAATAAAGATTTAATTTTTTAAAGTTTATAACATAATCTTGAAACAAAATGACTTCCATATTCCAAAATATTACTTGGAAACTGAGTCAACTTTATTGGAAGTATTTTAATTTTCTCTTAAATGTTCACTTTACCCTTTTCCCTACACTCTAATAAATCAAGTATTATCATATTCTTCTCTAAATCTCCCCTGGCTTTGACCTTTAACTCTGTCTTCCTGGCAAAGCTCTACAATCCTACAAATCGTACTGGTAATGAGTATAATTTATATTTTCTGTGGTAGTCCACAGGTGTGACAACCCAATCCTTATTAATAAAACAAAATCTAGATAATATATTTTTATCCTTTTTTTCTGAAATCTTTGAAATATAGGAGAAACAAAAGCAGAACGGGTTGAATGCAAACTAAGTTATTACTCCAAGGTCCTGAAGTTCAGAAGTGTTCAAATTGTTTATGGGAATTGGGCATCTAGAGGTGCATTCAAAACAGGTAAACAATAGATTGGAACAGGTGCACTAATAAATACTGCTTTAAAAAATCCTGACATTAATGTAAGCATTTCCCACAAATAGCTATATTATCATCACTTTTGTGCCAATAAATATTTTATAGGATAAAACATTCTCTAGACTATATACTGCTCTTCAAGTGCAAACAAAAATTAAAAGCTTAAAGAATGCCATGTAAAACAAATATTACAATTAAAAAATATTACGGATTGACAGAAATCCCAAAGAGATGAAGCAGCATGTAAAGATTTTGAATAAAACATTACTGATAGAACTAGTATAATTTTGACTATGTGATATTTTTCAGTTTGCAAATATTTTCACTGTTCAATGATTTACAAGTAACACCATTAGAATCTTTAAGTTCCTATCTAGCAAGAGATAATAAAATATTCATACCAAATATTTAAAAGTAAAGAAAAACATACCAAAACTTTGTCCACCACAATATGCATTTCTAGATAAAGAGGAATTAAATCTTGAACAGCTGATTCTGACTAGAAAGAAAAGAAAAATTGTATTTAAAAACATAAAAGCTTTCGTAAATTGTTTATTCTAAACTTTTACATCTTTTTCCATCTTCATTCAGGCATGGTTGACATAAAGCTGCATTTAAGGCGTAAGATTTGATGTCTATATATGAATACACTAGAGGCCTGGTGCTTGATATTCATGCACATGGGAAGGGGGAGTCCCTCTTGCAGTCCAGGAGCCCTCGGGGAATGTCCCACTGAAGGCGGGGAGCAGGCCTAAGCCACAGTGTCGGACATCCTTAGTGCCTCTGCGGAGGGCGGAAAGGCTTTCACCAGCCGTGAGCCCGGCTTCTGGCCGAGCGGTGTTCCCTGTGGGAGTGCACTGCCCACCAGGGGGCAGCTCCTGTGTTGAGTGTCTGCCCCCTGGTAGTCAGTGTGCATCATAGGATTGGTCATTCCACCATTTGGTCAATTTACATATTAGCCTTTGATTATACAGGTTTGTGAAATGATGGCACAATAAAGCTAATTACCATATCTACCTCACATAGTTTCCATTTTCTTTCTTTTTTTGTGGTGAGAACATGTAATATCAACATTCTTAGCAAATTTCAAGTTTACAATACAGTATTGTTAACTATAGTCACATTACTCTATATTAAACTTCCAGAATCTATTCTTTCTGCATAACTAAAAACTTTGTACCCTTTGACCAACATTTCCCCAATTTTCTTTGTCTCCACCTCCTGGCAATTAGCATTCTACTCTTTGTTTCTATGAGTTTGACTATTTTAGATTCCACATGTGAGATCATGCAGTACTATATGCATATGCATATGTCAAATCATAATGTGTGCTTTACACTAACATTTATTTTATGCTAATTATATGTCAATGCAACTGAAGTAAAATAACTTTAAGTACAAACACAATTTTTAAATAGTCACAGATTCTAGATGTTAAAAGATCGAGTGTCCCACTTCCCTCCCTATATTTACAAAAATACAGTAAAAGGGGGCTTAAGGGGATCTGGCCAGAACACTAACACTGTCCACCACATGGGATAATTTAAGCTACTGAGAATTACCCTCCTAAATTCTCCGAAGGAAAAGCGAAAAGTTAGTATTCAGTTAACTGAATTTCATTTTAAATGATATGCATACTTGTGATAGCACTGAACACCTCAGGGCTGCACCTTCCTTTCACCGTACATTTGATTCCTGTTATTATTTTGGACATAGGATTGGAAGCAATGACAGATATAAACAAATAATAGTAGGTTAAACATATTGGAGTTTATTTCTCTCCCACATTAAAGTCTGAAAATGGTGATTTCGTCTTGTAAGTTCTTCAGGAGCAAGGTTTATTCTATCTACATTACTGCTCTGCCACACATGGTATCCTCGACCTCATGGACTAGACTGTGTCAACAAGGCCACAATGCAGCCAGCGGGATAGGGGAGAATAGAAGAGTATAAATCCCCTTCCTTAAGAATTCAATCCAGACATATTACATAGTACATCCGCCTATATGTCATCAGCCATAACTTTATCACATGGCTCCACCTAAATGCAGGGAGGTTAAGAAATGTCTTTTGTTGCATGCCCAGCTAACCGCTGAGAGATTTTATTTTTAAAAACTGGCAGAAAATGAGGAGAACATGTACTGTAAAAAGCTAGCAATGCCATATACCTCTTCAAAAAGCTATGCATATTTATACCACTTTTACCTGGCACAAAATTTCTCTTTCTCACAATTACTTTTACAAGGACCAAAACATGCAGTTATACAGGGAATATACCGAACAATTTACATGGCTACACATGACAATCCTGCTTATGACATTTTAATTATATCTAATTTGCATTAATGTTAACTCTCTGATTATGAATGCAACCTTTATAAATATTGGATTTATTGAATAACTTACAGAACTATAGAGATAAAAGCAGAAACTGAAACACTAATTTTTAGAAAGTTATAAGGAACAAATTAAGAATGAAAAGTAAAGGATAGATTGTTGAAAGCAGGAAACGCTGATATATGCTGATATATCATTCAAGGAAAATTGTAAGACTAAGAAAAGATGAGGCTGTTCTTAAGGAAAGTATATTTGCTATAATTATCCATGAGGTTAATAAGTTTTTTAAAATAAATTTTAAAATGCAGTAACTATCTTGAAAGTAGTAATAAAGCATATGCAACTTACTTTTTCACTTATGAAAATGTTATAGTCCATTAGTTTTTGATCTATGCCCCGGCTATTTTCAGTATGAACTGTCAACATATTGTTTTCATTTTTTAATTTATAAAGAAGATGCTGAAATTCAACTTCAGTTTCCAGAGGTTCAATTCCATAAGAAACCTTTTCAAATTGCAGTAATCCTCTGTAAAAATAAGGATAACAAAGTTAAGTGTTTTTAGTCAATTTTATAAAACTGACAGAATCAAAAAAGAAAAAAGGAGAAAATACAGACCGTTTTTCAATATAATATTTTGACCCAAAACCTTTATAGTTGGGTTATGACTCTGAAGAGACAAAACATCTCCAATCCACACAATTAATTTCCCATTTCACTTTCTTTATGATTATAAATGCAGCAGAAATTATGTAATCAGTGCTAGGTGTAGTGCACAGAATTAACAATGATCAAGTAGTTCCCTATCCTCCAAGTCAATGACTAAAAGAAGGCAATATAGGAATCATGATGAATTTTTCTCTGATTTATACTACCTTAAAAAAATGACTGCAGTGCTAATATAATAATACTAGAGACTCAGTGAGCAGATTTGTTCACCAGTGGGGTCCCTCAGTCTGGCCTGTGCCATCTCGCAATCTGGGGCCCCTCAGGGGATATCTTAGTAGTGCAGCGAAGCAGCAGGCAGCTGGGGAGGAGCCTGAGCCCAGGCCCAGCACTGCTCCTGCTCATCCTGGCCCTATTGCACCAGCCACCACTCCTCAGGAGCACTACTGCAGAGGGGGGGGGGGGCCTAGCAAGGCTACAGCTGTGCTCCCCAGCATGAGCCCAACATCTGGCACCTGGCGGCACAGCATGCCTGCTGTGGGAGCACACTGACCACAAGGGGCCAGCTCCTGCATTGAGCGACTGTGTGCGTCATAGTGACCGGTCAAATGGTCAAACAGTCAAACAGTTGACTGGTCGTGTAGGGTTTTATATAAATAGCAATTTTATTTTAAAAACAAAATGTCACAGTAGTTATGGAAAGGTATTATTTTGTTTGTGCATATAGTCTAAGAAATGTAAAGCAAGATTTTAAGGAGTAAAACAACTTTTGTAACACTTTTTCCCTGAATACAGGTAACAGTTCAAGTGACTACTCCCTAAAAAAACAAAATTCAGGGTTGCATGTAAAAGCACAGGGGAACATCTTTTTGTAAATCAAGGGAACTTATGCTACAAATTGAGAGTGAAAAATTTCCTGACATAGTGGAAAATGCTTTAAGTATTAAGGACAAAACCCTACAATTCTTAAGAGACTTCAAGATACTAATATTATTAGAAAAATGAATGCCATATTAATAATTATTTTTATACAGAATTGACTTCATCTCTCTGAAAATAATTTCCCTTGAGAAAAGCATGCCTTATTTATATTTATTTCTCTATATTGCTAAACATTGGCTAGTAGCTGGTACATGGGAGGTATCAAAATATTCTGTTTGCTAAAAAAAAATAAGCTATCCTAAATTTAGCTTTTCAAACTTCCTGTAGTCAAGCATGTTCAACTGTTATTTCTATAATTAAATATATATAAAGAGAGAGAACAAGGATGCCAAAAAATCTAAACTTTCAAGGAAGTAAGAAATTATCCAGTCAGTGATAAGTAAAAGGAACAGCAGAGTATAATTGAATAATCCCCACGTGGGAATTTTCTTCCAGCTTCACACTTAATATCAACAAAAGAAATCCAATCCAGCCCAATATCATAACTATGATGTTGGCATATCAACAGTAGAAAATACATAACCGAAGTCCAGAGCACGTGCTGAGTATGACAATGGAATTAGGATATCCTTCAACATATCCTTCATAGTAGCACTGAGACTAGAAAAGACAAAAGTAAAGTGGTTAACTTAGGAAATGAAAAAACTTTGAAATGATTTCTTATTTAATAAAATTTTCTGAATACTTCCCAGGCTACACAATCTCTATCAACATGAATAAAGCAATATTCAGGAAAAAAAGTCACCCATTTGCACACTTTTACTATTTGAACTAATCTTATCAGATTAATACTAGGGATTATTATTTTATAACCTGCTTTCAAACTTAATTTCATATTTTTGGTAAAGTTATTTCCCAGTATATAAATTGTGGGTCACCATTTAAAAGATTAAGATTATGAATCTTAATTTTTTAATCTAATATTCTGTTAAGAGGAAACATTTAAAATATAAGGATACAGGAAGAATGAAGAACTAGAAAAAGGTATAATAAGACAACAAAAACAAAAGGGCTATACTAATACAAAAAAAGTCGATGTTAGGCAAAAAGCATGACTAGCAATAAAAAGGGACACTTCAAAATGGTAAGTTTCAATTCACAAGAAGATATAAGTACCCCAAATTTGTATTTCCTTAATAACAGACCTTAAAAATATATAAAGTTGAATTTTTAAAAATAAAAATAGATAAATATTTTATAGTAAAAGATTTTTAAACATATATTTCTGTCAGTAACTGATAATTCAAGCACTGAGAATCGATAGAAGATTTGAACAGCCTGTTAACAACCTAATACAGATAGAACACTATACTTTAAACCTGCAGAATACACTTGCTTTTCAAAGAGCATGGAACATTTATAAAAATGAAACCATATTCTGGCAATGAAACACAAGAATAAATTTTAAATTATTGCAATCATACAAAGTTTGGTCTCTGATCACAGCATAATTATATTAGAGATTTAGCAAACATCATCACAGAAAAAGAGGAATATTATATAATTTCCAAGATTCAATAGTGTTATAAAATTTGGTAGAAATCAGTATAAGATATATTAACACACTGCTTTATGTTGGAGTCTATAAGAGGAAAAAAGAAGAAAATGAAACTGATGATTCAATCCAATACAATAAAATAACATAATGTCCAATTCAATAATTAAACACATTTTTATTATATGTGTGAGACATTTTTCTAGTTATTGGGGATACATCAGTGAATAAAACAGACCAAAACCCTGGCCTCATGAAAGATTATATTGCACTGGAGAAACAGAAAATCAACACTAATAAAAGAGAAAGATGCAAATTGACTGTAACCTTGTGACGCCCACCAGCCAATTAGGAGTATGAAAATTAACCCAACAAAGGTGGTGGGTTAACTTGCATACGCAGGCGCCAAGTGGCAAGGGGTGGGATGCTTGTGCTGTCACCATGGTGACAACGCAGGCATTCTGCACCACCCCAGCAACTCAGGATCTCTGGGCAGCATGGGAAGGCAGAGCTAGAATGGAAAGAGGCAGCTCCAGGGCCAGAACAGAAAGACGAAGCCCACAGCCAGGGAAAGGAAGGCCCATTCTTGCACGAATCTTCGTGCATCGGGCTTCTAGTAAAGTAAATAGATAAAATAGATGGCACATCATATGTTGATACCATTGTGGGGAAAAACAAAACAGGTTGAAATACAAAGAAGCAAAATCCACTCAGCCAGAAAAGCAAGAAGCCAAAAGAATCCAAAAAATTGAAGATAGTATAAGGGGCCTCTGGGACAATCTCAAGCATACCAACATCTGAATTATCGGGGTGCCAGAAAAAGAGAGAGAGCAAGATAATGAAAACCTATTTGAAGAAATAGTGACTGAAAACTTCCCACACCTGGTGAAAGAAATTGACTTAGAAGTCCAAGAAGTGCACCGAACCCCAATATATAGGAACCCTAAGAGGACCACACCAAGGCACATCATAATTAAAATGCCAAGAGCAAAAGACAAAGAGAGAATATTAAAAGCAGC
The DNA here is from genome assembly GCA_027563665.1 of Antrozous pallidus. Classification (NCBI taxonomy): domain Eukaryota; kingdom Metazoa; phylum Chordata; class Mammalia; order Chiroptera; family Vespertilionidae; genus Antrozous; species Antrozous pallidus. The sequence goes on from CM050519.1 coordinate 75,011,908, forward strand.
AGCAAGAAAAAAACAGTTAGTTACCTATAAGGGAGCAACCATATGATTGTCAGAGGATTTCTCAACAGAAACGATGCAGGCCAGACGGGAGTGCCAAGAAATATTCAAAGTGATGAATAGCAAGAATCTACAACCAAGATTGCTCTATCCAGCAAAGCTGTCATTCAGAATTGAAGGTCAGATAAAGTGCTTCGCAGATAAGAAAAAGCTAAAGGAGTTCATCACCACCAAACCAATATGAAATGCTGAAAGATATTGTTTAAGAAGAGGAAGAAGAAAAAGGTAAAAATATACATTATGAACAACAAATACACATCTATCAACAAATGAATCTAAAAATCAAGTGAATTAACAACTTAATGAACAGGATAAAATGGGGAATAGAACAGAATCATGGACATAGAGAGGGAATGGACTGATAATTCTTGGTGAGAAAAAGGGTGTGGGAAGTACAGCAAGAGACTGGACAAAAATCATGCAACTATGGGAGAGGACAGTGGGGGGGGGGGGTAAGGGCGGAGAGTGGGATGGGTACTGGGTGGAGGGGAGCTATTGGGGGAAAATGTAATTAATAAACTGAACAATAAAGAAAAATAATAATAAAAAAATAAAAAATAAAAAATCTATACAACATAGAACTTAAATCTTACCTGAATATTTGAAGAATGAGAATTCACAGATCCTTGATTATATAAATAAACCATAAAATTATCTGCTAAAAAAAATCTGAATGTAAAAAAAGAATGATAGAATTCTAAGTTATTCATTTTGAAACGCATAAAGCAGCAGCAAGCAAGCTAACACCCTCAGACCAAATCTGACCTACCCTCTGTGTCTGTAAATAGTATTACGGAAACACAGACCCAGCCATGATTTCCTATGGCCAATTGCTGCCTTCCTGCTCCCACTGCAGAGTCTGGTCTTCTTGACAAGACTTATGCCCTCAAAGCCAAAACTATTTACCATCTGGGTTTTAGGGGGAAAGTTTGCTAACCTTTGTTAAACATAATATTTTCTCTTGATGTCTTATGTAAGTTTTATTCAAAGGAATACACATTTACTCAAAGAAATTGTCCTATCTTAATGGACTCCTTCAAGTAAAATAAGGAAAAAAGAACTACAAGATGAGAGAAAAGCATTTTAAAATTTACAAAGATATGAACTGGATTATGAGAGTTGTTCTTTCATTTTTCCTAAATTGTATTACTATGAATACACATTTCCTCTATAATGAAGTGGAAGAGTATTGTGTAAAAGTCATATTAATACAGAACACAGGCATTAAAACTACGTTCATTCTAAGTTCAACCTTCTCTGGTACCATTGCCTGTATTTATCACGTTATTTTAATTAGGCTTTCTTACCTCAAGCTCACTCCTCCATCCAATGTAACATAACCAGACCACCCAGACTAGTTTCTGTTGGGAATTCTTCACTAAAACTCATCTCACATAGGTTACTTACCTAATGACCCTCTAGTTGTGAAATCCAAAAGGCAGTTTGAAGTCAAATAAAACTACTGTAGTGCACTTCCTATTGCTGACCACATAACCTTTCTTTAAAACATCTACTCAACTTCAATCATACCATTTCCCCCTGTCTTTCCTCATGTCTTTCTACTTCTGTAAATCCTTTCCTCTGGATCCTTGCTTCTTCTCTTAAATGTTTCCATGGCATTCATCTGTGGGTTTTTTCCTCCTCACCTTTAATATTCACCCCCACCTCTATAGATTTATCTTTTTAAATTTATACCTACATTTTAAAATGGCTTTAAAACCCACACCTCTCTTCCATGTTCTAGACCAAATCTACTTTCAGACTAGACATTATTCCTGGGATATCCCACAAGCACTTCATATACAACCTCTCCAAAAAAGAGTCCATATTTGCCCTGACTCAGGTCTGTTCCTCTTCTCCTTCACTGTCCCACTGAATCTCTGCCACAAATCACTCTATCTAATCCATTAGCTAATTTTCCCCTGCCACCTCAGTATTTCTAAAATTAAAAAATAATCCTATATAAGAAAAGACTAATATGCAAATCTACTGAACAGTGGAATGACTGGTCGCTATGATGCACACTGACCATCAAGGGCAGACACTCAATGAAGGAGCTGCCCCCTGGCGGTCAGTGTGCTCCTCCTGGAGCACCACTCAGCCAGAAGCCCTGAGCCAGATATCCTCCGAGGGCTCCTGGACTTAAGAGGGCACAGGCAGGGCTGAGGGACCCAAAGTGTATGAATTTCATTCACTGGGCCTCTAGTAATAACAACAAAATCTCTTCCTCTAAACAGTAATAGTTCTGCTTCTCATTATTTCTCACATAAGTCATTTGCAATCATGTAATTGGCATAATGCTGTCATAATCATTATGTAGGTTACTAAAGGCCTGGTGCATGAATTCATGCATGTGTGAGGGCCTATCGGGTCAACTGAGGGGAGGAGCCACAGGCGGTTGGCTGGCCGGCCCTGCCCCCTGTCAAACCCCCGGTCGAGGGGACAATTTGCATACGAGCCTTTTATTATGTAGGATTACCCAAAACAATATACTGGTATATATGCTCTACCCATATCCCATACTCCAGTCCCTATATTTCTTAGCACTGTTCATAGTCCTGATGAGATGTTCAAATACAATGTGAGTTCTCTTGCTTTCCCTTTCATAGTCTTAAAACATTATTTGTGTTATATTTGCCATAGTCTCCCCTCTGTTTATAGGAATAGGTTAATTCTTCTTTTACTCAACACCAGTCTTTCGTATCTTACACAATGAATCACTTGTTTACAGATCTCTCTTTAAGAAACTTCCTCTCAACCAAAAAAAACTTTGTTTCTTCTTTGAAAGCATTCATCTGACCTCATTTCTTCTTTCTTTGCCCAATATTTTGGTAAGTTGTTTACACTTACTATTTTTGGTCTCAAATTAGCCTCTACTTCATTCCATGTAGTCTAGTTTTACACCCAAAATTTAACTAAAATTGACCTCTTGAAAATCACAAATTACTGCCAATCCAGCTTTTTACATCTGGGTTTCCACTAGAGAATTAAACCCTACAAAAGTTATTTCTATTATCTTCTCAATTCTCTGAAATATGATGCAGAACTAGTAATATTTTCCATAAACTATTCACTAGTTCCCATAGTGTATCATCTAATTTCTGTATTAAATAGCTTATTCCATATCCTGATGGTGGGCATAACTCCCTGATCAAATCTTAATACAATCAGTTACAGACTTAATTCTTATTTTGACATCCTGCCTTGATTATACAGGTCCTGCTGGTTCCACCAACTTAAAATCATATAAAGTGCAGGAGGTGAGTCTCTATTTCTTCTGTTCCAAAATCCCCTTGTAACAAAAGGCTACTTTCATGAAGCATTAGCACCAAAAATTTCATTAATTCACAGAAGAATATCCATTTATCTGAGATATAATAACAATGATATTATTTTAAATAGCCCATTTTTATTACAAGTAAACAAATTCATATACATAGAGGAAATCCAAAACTAAAGAATAAAAAAAAATGTACCTTTGCTTAAGGTGGATGATATATGGCTTCTCATCTATTGGAATAATATAGGATATCTGTTTCTAAAAAAAAAAAATCCAAAAGAACTGAGAGTAAAGACAAATGAAATAGAAACAACAATTTTACACCAATTACTCCCCCTCCATACAATGCTTAAAATATCTTCATTAAAATATTTCAAACTATGTGTGATTTTAAATCTGCAGCAGCATATCAAAAAATGTAAAGACCAAAGGTAGCTTAATGACTTCTGAAATGAGTATTTCTCTAGCATCCTGAGTTTCCATTATATAAAAGTATTTGCCAGTAGGTTTGTAAAACTGGTTCTTTGTATGGAGGACAGTCCTTTTTCACATATCTAGATCTTTTCAAAAGTGGTAGACATTGGCAGGTGGGGTACCATCAGTCTAGAATATTTGTCACACCCCAGATAAAATGCAGACTGTTATATAGTTGCACTTGATAAATAGTGGTTAAATGGAGTCCTCCAAGCCCATTTTAATAGATGTGATGCACTATGTGAGGTAAATATATATTCCCTCAGGAAAGTATGCAGTTTACTGCCCATGATGAACAAAAAATGAGTGTTGTCACTGGGCTTATCTGAATGATTAGAATGCGACTCAGTGCTCATGTCTTAACAGTTATCTCCACAGCCATTCTCACCCTTTTGGGGTGAGCTACATGCAGGGAATGTGGAACCAGGAGTGGTTTATTATCTCCACAGCCATTCTCACCCTTTTGGGGTGAGCTACATGCAGGGAATGTGGAACCAGGAGTGGTTTATTATCTCCACAGCCATTCTCACCCTTTTGGGGTGAGCTACATGCAGGGAATGTGGAACCAGGAGTGGTTTATTATCTCCACAGCCATTCTCACCCTTTGGAGTGAGCTACATGCAGGGAATGTGGAACCAGGAGTGGTTTATTATCTCCACAGCCATTCTCACCCTTTTGGAGTGAGCTACATGCAGGGAATGTGGAACCAGGAGTGGTTTATTATCTCCACAGCCATTCTCACCCTTTTGGAGTGAGCTACATGCAGGGAATGTGGAACCAGGAGTGGTTTATTATCTCCACAGCCATTCTCACCCTTTTGGAGTGAGCTACATGCAGGGTATGTGGAACCAGGAGTGGTTTATTATCTCCACAGCCATTCTCACCCTTTTGGAGTGAGCTACATGCAGGGAATGTGGAACCAGGAGTGGTTTATTATCTCCACAGCCATTCTCACCCTTTTGGAGTGAGCTACATGCAGGGAATGTGGAACCAGGAGTGGTTTATTATCTCCACAGCCATTCTCACCCTTTTGGAGTGAGCTACATGCAGGGAATGTGGAACCAGGAGTGGTTTATTATCTCCACAGCCATTCTCACCCTTTTGGAGTGAGCTACATGCAGGGAATGTGGAACCAGGAGTGGTTTATTATCTCCACAGCCATTCTCACCCTTTTGGAGTGAGCTACATGCAGGGAATGTGGAACCAGGAGTGGTTTATTATCTCCACAGCCATTCTCACCCTTTTGGAGTGAGTTACATGCAGGGAATGTGGAACCAGGAGTGGTTTATTATCCAGTCTGCCTTATCCTTAACCTGTTCATAGATATTTATTTACTAATGATTTCTTATTAAGAGTTATGGGGTAAGAAAATGAAGTGTTTGCTCTTCATTTACTAAGTAACTGTAAACTCAGGCTTTTCATCAAAATAAAAATTTCATTGTTTTATATTTTAAAATGTTTAGTATTCATCTGTTATATAATCCATTCTACTTCACACAAAAAAATAAACCAAATATAGGGATTTATATACTATTAGAAATCTGTGCTATCCTGTAATGTCTACTTCGCTGCATCATCATTGGTATAAGAAGGTTTATCTATATCAGTGAATCTCACTCCATTATGTACAAAAATCATTTCAACCATTTTTCTAAAATTTATTGCCTGTTTCCTATATTTTTTTCAATATGTTATTGAAGTTTTAGTAGTTTGCCATAAGGAAATGACAAATATTAAACAAACAGAACATCCTAACTTAAATATTTGCTTTTACCATAAAAACTTTAAATTCCTCATTAGAAGTAATATCAGGCACATATTCATACTTTGTAAGGTTGATATATTTCATCACTATACAATAAAATAAAAAATTTCATATAATAATATTATGAAAAATATATCTTACATTTACTACTTCTGACTTATTATTTGTATTTGCTTGGATTTTCTCTGGAACTACAATCTGTAGAGATGATTTTTGAAAATCTTAAGAAATAAAAGAAAACAATTAGTAAAGATGTCTTAAACTTAACTAAGTATTTGTTGATGTTGTTTCATAAGATTAGCTTATGCAAATATGAGTTACCAGTGTATATTCCTATAATAATCTTAAAACAATTTAAAAACAGACAAAATAGTTTTAAGACACCATAAAAAGCAGGGGAAAGTATCAACTTACACAAAATTTGCTATTCCTAAAAAACAGAATAGAGGAAAAATAATCAAAGATAAACTTCAAGAAAACTTTCCTGAACTAAAGTATTTGAAACAACAGACTAGAAAGTATTATAATAAAAACTAATAATAATTAAAATTCAAACTATCCTACTAAAGTTATTGGTTGCCTAAGACAAATAATTCTATGGGCATATGAGCAAAAAGAAAAAAAGTCATATTGAACATACTGGGAGAAAGCAGACTGGCTTCTGAATTTCTTACAACAGTTTTCAATGTTAAAAAACTGAATAACAATGCCTTTTTTAAATCTTCATAAAGAAATATGGAACCAGGAATTTTTTTACCCAGCAAAACTGTTATTGAAATATGGAGTCAAAGGAATATAGTTCACATGTGCCTGTCATACAAGGCAAATGAACTTCTCCCAATAAAGATATCAACAGATTTGAGGGGAAAGGTCTAGTAGTAGAGAGCATTAAATAAAATTAAATATAGAATAAAGATTAAAACAACTGTGGGGATTGTGGTTATTTAATAAAATGCAAATGTTATAAACAATGAGTATGTAGGCATAAAAACATACAATGTCACAAAGTACAGCAAACAGGGACACCATATGTGCATACTGATTTCCTTAAATTTATTGCAGCATGGTCCAAAAGGTGTGACTTAAAGCTGAAAATGAAGTGGTATATCAAAAACATACTGTTTAATGATATGAAGATATAGAAGAACTAAAACCATAGTCATGTAATAAAAGGGGGGCAGGCGGTAGGAAGAAGTAATAAGATACCGAATTCTCTAAGCACTCACAGGGAGGAATCACTAGTTACTACCTAAATGAAGGAGTAAATCTATTATATAAAACAGGTTAAAAATATAACACCTATTATATAAAACAGATTAAAAATGTAACAAATTAGGAGAATAATGAATACACAGGCACCCAAAAAGTAAAGCAAGTTACAGATTTTTATGAGACTTTTTACTAAAACAAAAGCATGAAATCAATAATGTATGGCATAAATAAGAAGCACTCAGATGAAAATATCTGTCATATCAATAAATGGAAGTAGACTGAAGTAACCAACTAAAAGAAAAATCCTCAGATTGGAATGCACAAAAACAAAACCCAATTATTTAGACCTGTGAAATAACAACTACTGGAACTAAGCTAATCCTAAATTTTGAGGACCTTAATATATGATTGTGGTTCACTTCAGCAACAGATGTATGCTTACCAGAAAGAGCCAGGTGATTAACGGAATTTAGGTTCAAAATCAATGAATGTACTCATGGGTCTACAAGTCAATCCTATCATAAATTGCCCAATTATGCAAGTGTATGGAAATCGATATAATCAATAACTTGTGGAATCCCCATCTAGCCTACCTAACCAACAGGATGAGGATTATTACAGAAGGAAGGGCCAGACAGAAAAACTCTGAATATCTTTGCACCATCACCAAACCAAACGTCTTTCTGAATCCAGAAAGTAGTCCCACTATGAAAAGAATTAAAATATCCAAGGGTAGTGACCTCTGTTATATTCCCATTTTATTTATGTGATCTGTGCAAATGATTTAATAGAGTATGAGCTGTTTTAAGTTTAATCAGCTGGTGGCTGAAATAACAAACATCGCTTAGAGTAAGGTCTCTTTACTGAAGCAAATCAGTACCGGTATCGCCACCTATAAGTTAATGAATGACATATAGAGGTGCTGTTTTCTCTATCCCAATGAGCAGAGAATTACAGTGATGGCAGTCTACCGTCACCATCCATACCACCATCCCCTCCTATCTGAATTTCAAACCCACACTGGATGACTGGGTAAAGATGTGGTGCGCACACACAATGGACTGCTACTCAGCTATGAGGAAAGATGCAATACTGCCATTTGGGACAGCATGGTTGGGTTTTGAGAATGTCATGGGAAGCAAAATGTCAGGCAGAAAACGTTAAGAATCATACGACTTCGCTCAGATGCTCAAAAATTATCATCTCTGGTTCTGCTTCCACCTAGACCCTAAACGCACCGCACTCTGTGGGAGATAGAATAATCCTCCCCAAAATGTCCATGTTTTAATCCCAGGAACCTGTAAATCGTGAAATGCATGGCCAACTGTAATAATTAAGTTGGCTAGTCAGCTGACCTTTAAAGACAGATTCTCCTGGATTATCTGTCATCTTAACCCACACGAGAAGGAGCCTTGCCAGTAGAAGAGGGGGCGCAGAGGAGAGAACCCCAGAGATGACAGTGTGCCAAGAACTCCACCCCACGCTCCTGGCTGCAAACACGGAGGCAAGGGGCCGTGTAATCTATTCTAAAAGATAAACTTCCCCAAACCGGTTTGGCTCAGTGGACAGAGCATCATCAGCCTGCGGACTGAAAGGTCCCGGGTTGGATTGCGGTCAAGGTCATGTACCTTGGCTGCCGGCACATCCCCAGTGGGGAGTGAGCAAGAGGCAGCTCATCCATGTCTCTCTCATCCATGCTTTTGGCTCCCCACCCCTCTCCCTTCCGCCCTGTAAAACATCAATAATATTTAAAAAAGAATTGGGGGGAAGCGATGAAACAGATGGTCTACTAGAGCCTGCAGAAGCCAGGGGAGTGGGTTTTGTGGGTGGGTTTCAGGGGAAGGGCCTGGGGTGCTCTGGAGGGAAGAAAGGTGGAGGCCGGCGGGCGCCGCGCCCCGCAGACCCACGCCAAAGGCCAAAGGCAAAGTCAGGGAGCCGTGATGAGTCCTCGAGCTCCTGGAAACAAAACCATCTTCCGCTCGCGGGGCCAGGAAGGCCGGACGCAGCCCCGCTCCAGGCGGCGGGGCCATCGACGCTGGAAGGCCGGCCAGGACCCGGGGCCCACCGGCCGGGCGGAGCGGCGGCAGCCCCCCGCGGGAGCCGAAAGGAAACCTCCCTCCGCCGCACACCCGCCCGGCCGCCCGGCCGCCCCCGCGGGCTTACCGGGGCTGGACCTGAGCAGCGAACCGAGGCCCGCCAGCAGCAGCAGCGAGCGGAGCATGCTGGCTCCTCTCCGCCCCCCGCGGGTCTGCCGGTCCCGGGGTGCAGCCGTTGGCCGCCCCGCACGTGCCCAGCGGAGCCGCGTTCTCACCTCCCGAGGCCGCCGAGCCGCCCGCAGGTTGCACCAATTAAAGCGCCCGCCGCCTCAAGTTCAGCCGGGCCCTAACCTCAGTCTGCTGTTTTCCCGCCCAGGGTCAACCCCCAAACACCAGGCGGGCCCTTCCTATGGAGGCGCCGAAAAGAACCAACCCGGTTATTGCGCGCTCTTTTGTATCAGACCCGCCTAGGTGCTTGGAAAGTGAAACACTTTCTGAATTTCAAATGATTCACTGTGGCTGGGCACCGATGTGGTGCACACACACAGCTATGAGAAAAGATGGACTCCTGCGTTCCTGACAGCTTGGGTGGGCTTTGAGAATGCCCATGAGCACTCTGCAGCCAGACTGTCTTTCTTGCAGCCACTCTGGTTCTCCCCTGGGCCTTGGCTGCAAACTCAGGTGAGGTCATCCTCTTATTTAGTAACTAGAGGCTGGTGCATGAAATTCATGCATGGGGGAGGGCAGGTGGTATCTCTCTGCCCAGCCTGCACCCTCTCCAATCTGGCATCTCACCGGTAGGATTGGGCCTAAACGGGCAATCAGACATCCCTCTCACAATCCAGGACTGCTGGCTCCCAAATGCTCTCCTGCCTGCTTTCCTGATTGCCCCTAACTGCTTCTGCCTGCCAGCCTGATTACCCCCTAACCACTTCCATGCCAGCCTGTTTGCCGCTAACTGCCCTCCCCTTCAGGATTGGTCCCCCGCAACTGCTCTCCCCTGCAGGCCTGGATCCCTCCCAAATGCCCTTCCCTGCAGGCTCAGTTGCCCCCAACTTCCCTCCTCTGCCAGCCTGGTCACCCCTAACTGCCTTCCCCTACAGGCTTGATTGCCCTCAAGTGCCTCCCTTGCAGGCCTTGTCCCTCCCCTCCTGGCCATCTTGTGGTGGCCAACTTTGACCACATGGGGGCAGGATCTTTGACTACATGGGGGCAGCCATCTTGTGTGTTGGAGTGATGGTCAATCTGCATATTACTCTTTTATTAGATAGGACTTTTCAGTTCAATGAATTCATCCATGATGGGAATGAAATGGACAAGATTCTCATCTATAGTTACAGTATGTATGTTCCAGTAGAAACATGGGCTTTGAGAATTCTGAAGCAAAATGTTCAGAATCCTATGACTTCACTCATATGATATAAAATTGAAGGCAACGAATGAACAAACAAGTAAAACAAACAAAAAACTCATCAACACTGGCGACCACATGGTGGTTACCAGAGGGAAGGCGTGTGGGGACTAGCAAAGGAGAAAGGGAGTCAGAGGGTGAGGGAAGATTCGGCTCTGGGTGGTGGGCACACAGTGCAATCTACAGATGATGTTCCATGGAGCACACTGAAAACCTAAATAATCTTGTTAACCACTGCCACCCCAAAAAGTTTAATTTTTTTACCAAGACAACAAGTTTTACATTTATTTCAAAAGAAATTAAAATGACAATGGTATCCACTGAGTCTAGTCCATGAAATAATCAAGAAAGTTTCCCAACTCTTGAATGCTCTCAAACCTTTTGGATTTGAATTTATCTTATATTTTACAGAGTTTTTATTTTTATTTTTTTATTTATTTATTTTTTATAATATCTAGTTTTTAATTTTATTTATTTATTTTTTTAAATTATTTTTATTGATTTTTTGCAGTATAATAGTAGTACATGTTTTCCTTTCCCCTTCCCCCTTATCCTCCCCCCAGCCTCCCCCACCCCCCAGCACATATCCCCAGCTTAAAAGTTTAATTTTTAAAAATTAAAATTTAACAAAACTGGAAGAACACAGACACACACAAATATACATATGCACATTTACGAAAGCTGCGTTTCTTTAAGAACAAACAAAAAGAAACTAAAGGGTTTCTAAAACATAACAAAACTAGATTCCAAGAATAGGAAAACCGAGGTTTTGATGCCTTTGGGAAGAGCTAGGGTTTTTTGTTTTGTGTGTGTTTGTTTCCCTGGCCCTGCTGCCCAAAAGCACTCTGCAGCCAGACTGTCTTTCTTCCCGGCACTCTGGTTCTCCCCGGGGCCTTGGCTGCAACTCAGGTGATGTCATCCTCTTATTTAGTAACTTCAGTTCAATGAGTTCATCTGTGATGGGAATGAAATGGACAAGATTCTCGTCTATAGTTACAGTATGTATGTCCCAGGAGAAAATCCCAGCCAAATTTATCAAAACAGTATTCATCATTTTCTACTTTCATAAGCCAGGCTGCCACCTAGTTTCTCCTACCCACAATGCTTTGGCCATGAGGACTTCTGGTCTTTCTTGAATGAACATTGGTTTATTCCCTTGGATTACAATGCCTCCTCTCTCCCAGCCGCGCCCTCACCTCCACCTATACTAGTACGATATACACTGTCTTTTAATTCTTTTCAAATCCCAAATAATGGATTTTCATACTAGTTAACAGAAAGGCAGACACGCAAACTAAAGGCACAGGGGCGGACACAGAAAAGCTCACTTAGGGAATTACACGTCTAAACTAAAGATGCTATATTATGAATGCACAGGGTTTCAACAGGGCAATCTAAACACTCCCACCACCACCACCACCACCACCTCCACCACCAAATAGCATGAGCAAAAGAAGGCAACAAAAATATACACAATAAGGATTGCTCTTAGACAGTCAAGGCAAACATTTGTTGTATAGCATTAGAACAGTTACAGTAAATGCTTGTCAATTGGTGGTATTTTGAATAAATTTCTAACTATTTCGTTATTTCCTTCTCCTCAACCTTTAATAAATCTTTAATAGAGAAGACTTTATATTAACCTTACTGTGTATATGGCTCTCCTCATACTAGGAGGCAATCCAATCGAGAACTTACATATCACACTACCTAACAGAGTACCTACAAGATAGAATTGAGAAAACATTTATAGAATTTAATAAAATCTGATTTGTGATTAGAAAACCTGTAGTTTTAACTACATGGTTAGAGACCCAAGCATCTGTTTGATAGGAAAGGAAAATGCAATACCCTAAAGAAGGTAAGTCTGTGAACATATAGTCAAAGTTTTATCACAGTTACATATAATTTACCCTCCATTATTAAAACAAGGTGACAAGGAAGCCCTATATTTTCAAATTTTGAGGTGGCATCTGTGACCATAAAGTTTTATAATTTTTAATAGTGATCAAAATAAACCAAGAACAAACCAAAGCGAAAAACATAAATTTCTAAATATACAGGGTGTCCCCAAAATATAGACACGGCTTAACAGCTGATAGCTCAATTTTTAAAATAAAATATATTTTAATAAATACTGTGTTTATAATTATTCAAAAGTGTGTGTTTACATTTTGGGGGTCACCCTATCCTATATAATAAAAGCCTAATATGCAAATGGTAGAATGAATGGTTGCTATGATGAGCACTGACCACCAGGGGGCACTCAATGCAGGAGCTGCCCCCAGCCCACAGGCTTCAGGCCAGCCAAGGCAGGTGCCAGTGGGGGCCCCTCAATTGCCCCACAGGTCACCCCACAGATCATCCTTGATCACTGGCCAGGTCTAGGGACCCTACCCATACACAAATTTCATGCACTGGGCCTCTAGTTTGGATATGAAAGTCAAAGAATTAAGTCAAGTGGTCTTTTGGAAAAACTTACTAAATATTCAAAGATCCAAGGAATTATCTCATTCTGAGAAAAATTTTAAATTACATAGTTAACTGATTACCAACTGTAAAATCCCAGTAACATGAATTACAATTGCCAAAATTGAGATCATGTGAAAAAAAGACACAAATATTTTTTAATACATATATTTTTTTATTTCAGAGAGGGAGAGGGAGAGGTAAACCTCAATAATGAGAGAGATCATTGATCAGCTGCCTCCTAAAGAGATCAAGCACGCAACTCAGGTATGTGCCCTGACTGGGAACTGCAACGGGACTGCCTGGTTCACAGTTCACACCCCACCACCAAGCCACACAGACCGGGTTTTTGTTTTTAATATATTTTTAGTGATTTCAGAGAGGAAGAAGGAGATAGAGATAGAAACATCAATGATGAGAGAAAATCATTGATTGGAAGATGCAAATATTTCAGTCTTATATGAATTCATTCAGAGATTTAAATTGAAATGAAGATTCTTCATTGGCATATTTAATTTTTAATGTATGTCTGATTGTTAAAATAATGTACTATCTTCAGAGAACTGAAATGTCTTCTCCACAACTGTTTTCCTTTAACAACATTGTGTATAATTTGAAAGAAGTCTAAAAAATTAGTGAAACATCTGTAAAAGATTTATTAGTACAGTTTAGCCTCATATAATGTTTTAATTAATTCTATTTAATAAAGAGGGAATATACTAATTGATCATCACACCCTCACAATGATGGTGGTGGCCACAGCCAATAAGGAGGTAATATGCTAATTGCCTGTAATGCCCTCAAATATGGTGGCACCCACAGCCACAAGATAGCAGTGCCCAGTTCCCTTAGCCCCACCGGGGCAGCAGGCATGCAGCACGGCCAGGCCCACCCCCAGCCAGGATTGGCTGCACCCCATGCCTGCCTCCAGAGTCCCCTAGTTCCCTCAGCCCCCAGGGCCAGCCCAAGGAGCAGGCAAGCCTCAGATGATGGCTGCCCAGCCAATGCCTGAGACACAAGCAAGCTTCAGATGGGCCCAAGGCTCAGGTAACCAGGGCTGGCCGAGGCTTGCGCTGCCAGCAGTGAAAGCAGCAGAGGTGTGATGGGGGCATTTCCTTCCCTGATTGCCAGGTCTCCTCCCATCCCTTAGGCTCGCAGACTGTGAGAGGGGACAAGCCGGGCTGAGCGACACCCCCCTCCAGTAAATGAATTTTCACGCACTGGGCCTCTGATAAGGTTATAAACAGCTGAGTAGGAAGTTACTAGGCAACACAAACAGAATTTCAAGTAATTCATTTATTGTAAATGTTATATTTGCATATGTATATATACACAAACCAAATTTTCTTTTAAAAACTAATGAAATTCAGTTAATAAACCTGTTATTAAACTTTATTATGAAAGATTATGTAAAAATTTTAAGTGCTTAAAATTTTACTATCCATAACAGTTCTTCCATAGTAAAAATTCATTTTTAACAGTTGTGATAACTCATAGACACCACATCATATTTTTTCACTTATCTAAGAAAAACTTTCTTCCTTTCTCTAGCCTAATTCCTTTGAAAATATTAGTGTCAAGAGAGACATGTTCCAGCAACTTTAGTAAATGTAAACATTCTAAATTATATTAAAAGCAAGCTTTGAAGTTTCAGATTTTACACTTAAAGTGCTCATGAAATTATCAAGTGGTTTTATAACAGCTCAATTGATTAAACATAGAATTGTTCCTGCTTTATACAGCCATGAATCAACAGCATTTATCTGATTAGTTCTATTAAATACTTCGTACCTTAAAGTTTATACTTTATTAAAATAATGCTATTGTAAATGGATGTCATGTTTTAACATGATTCACAATAGAATTCTATTAAATTAAGTTTTCTAATATTCATTATCTATAGATAGATCCATAGATTCTATTACCCATAGAATCCATAGATTCACTTATCTATAGAATGATCATAAAAATGGAAGATGACTGTGTGTGAGTACACACATATATACCTTTAGTGTATTTTGTACTTAAAAATATTATGGACCTTACTTGTGGGATTTGTGCATTCTTTCGAAGACAGAAAAAACTTTTATTCAAGAATCTAGCATATGATGATTATTAGTCTGTGCCATATGAAAAATATTATATATTATTTGCAGTAAATTAATCAGTTCTCACAGGTATTAGTTTATCACGTGTTCAATCTGAAACTACATTAATGATAACTAAGATCAAAATTCGTAATTACATTTAAGCATATGACAAAATTTAACCAATACAGTTAATTTGAGGATTATTACAGTAACATATTCAAAATAACAATCCATGTTAGACACATTAACTTCACAGATGACTGAATATAACTTATTCAGTGATAGAAATGAAAATGTTATTCTAACTTCCCTGACTTCATTGAACTTTTTATATTTCTCAATTCCCATTATTCAATTTCTGTTTTTCTGTGTTAACAAAGTGTTTTGTTTTGTTTTGCGGTGTTTTAATTTCATTCATAGTTGCAGCAGGAGGAAATGATTTTCAAAAAAATATCAGGAAAAAAAATCTATTAGCTTCCCTGAAGATATCAGCAAAAGAAAAAGTAAAACAGTCAAGTGAGGGAACTATATAAAGGAGGTGCAGGAGCAGGACGAGCAGGAATTAAATTTCCCTGAGATGATATTTTCGGTTGGGGTGGAGGTGGCCTGTGAGAAGAAAAAATAGTTAATCATGTATTTAGATGGAATAAAATGATAATTCATTTCAAACCCAACATTACGCCATCCTTAACATTATCAACCATTCTTAAGTCTACATTTTATACTGACATTATTATTAATCTGATATGCCATGGGTAAAGGTCTTCAAACATAGTCTAAAATGGATGCTCACATTAAATTAATGCTATTCTATAATGAACAATGTTGTGTGGGGGTTCTGGTTTATGTTTGAAAAAGAATAGTGCAGCCTGGCCTGAAAGGATCAGTTGGTTGGGCATTGTCCCATGCACCAAAGGGTTGTTGGTTCGATTCCCAGTCAGGCTATATGCCCAATTGCAGGCTCGATCCCCAGGGGGAGACCAGAAGGAGGAAGCAAATTGGTGTCTCTCTCATATCAATGTTTCACTCTCTTTCTCCCTCTCCCTTTCTCTATCTCTAAAAATCAATAAAAATAAATAAATAAATAAATAAATAAATAAATAAGCAAGCAAGCAAGCATATGAAATTCAAAAGACAAATAATGAAAAGCAAGTGAGGAAACTGTGATTAAGCAAGCAAGCATCCCTTGTGCTAGGATTTAAGGGCAGGAAATTATGTAAATATAAATCTTACATATATGCACATCACTGAAATTCCAGCTCTCTCAAACATAATATCCACTCTAAAAATTAAACTGGCTGTAACTTCTATACCTGTCCTTCTCAATCCTCATACTTTAACCTGTGGATACCTTTTCCTTAACCACTTTGATCAATTGCAGTATATCACTAATCCAATAACACACATTACCTAGTGAATATCTGTCTCACAAGGTTTATATATTCTTCCCTTGATGCTCAATTGGACTTCAACTCATTCGTGTTGTATTGACTTGCTTTGGTGTTGCAATTCAATTATAATTTGAAGGACCTTTGGGGTTATGAGAGATGGGGTGCATTTTATGTGATGCAAAATATCCTATCTAATAAAGAGGAAATATGCTAATTTACTCTCACACCATCCCAAAGATGGTGGCACTCACAGCCAATAAGGAGAAAATATGCTAATTGACTGCCATGTCCTCAAAGATGGCAGCACCCATAGCCACAAGATGGCAGCGCCCATTCTTCTCAGCACCACCTGGGCAGTAGGCATGTGGCAAGGCCTGCCTCCAGAGTTCCCCAGTCCCCTCAACCCTCCAGCCACCCAGGGCCAGCCTGAGGCTCAGGTAACCAGGGCCAGCTGAGGCTTACTCTGCTGGCAGTGGCAGCAGCCGAGGTGTGATGAGGGCGTCGCTTTCCCCTGATCACTAGGTCGCCTACTGCCCCTGAAGGCTCCTGGACTGTGAGAGGGGGCAGGCTAGGCTGAAGGACACCCCCTCCATTGCATGAATTTTCATGCACCGGGCCTCTAGTAGTTAATAAATTTTCTCCTTTTTGCTGATTTTAAGCCAATCTATTGAGTATTGAATTGTTTGGGTTTTTTTTTAAGTTTCTAGTTCTGTGCTTAAATTCTCAATTTTGACTATTATTCCATGACATAATCATCACAATTATTTAAAATCCATGTCTGGCCGAAACAGGTTTGGCTCAGTGGATAGAACGTCGGCCTGCGGACTGAAAGGTCCCAGGTTTGATTCCAGTCAAGGGCATGTACCTTGGTTGCAGGCAAATCCCCAGTAGGGGATGTGCAAGAGGCAGCTGATTGATGTTTCTCTCACATCGATGTTTAAGACTTTCTATCCCTTTCCCTTCCTCTCTGTAAAAAATCAATAAAATATATTTTTTAAAAAAATAAAATCCATGTCTGATAACTATTAACTGGCTACCCTCCTAATCTTATTCTAAGGTTGATTGCTTTTCTTTGTTTTAGTCACATTTTCCTTTTCTTGTATGTCTCACTTTTTCTTGGGGAAGGAGAGGCAAATATTAAAAAAAAAAAAAAACCTGTAGGAATAAGTTGAGAATCTAGTTCACTACTACCCCTGTGTAGCAATACAAAGCCTGGGATGTTTGCTGGGGTATCTCATCCTTGGCAGGGTTCCAATTTCTGTCCCCCTCAGCTCTCTGCGTTTGTTAAAAGCTTTCCTCAGCTTCCGAACCTCTTAGTTTTCACTTTATTAGACACACACATCTACAATAGAAAAATGGCCCCCAAAGCTGGGATCATCAATAGACTCTTGGACCTTAGTCCCCCAATTCCTCATTTCCTTGGAAATTCTCTGGTGCCTAATCCAACCCACCTAATTTCCCATTCCCAAAAGTCCTTTTTTCTGAACTGTATATTCACCAGAGGCTGCAGCAGCAGTTTACTGTCTTGCTGAAGCATCTTTAAAATGTCATTTGACACTACACTAATATGACAACACTTATATACAATTCTTAAGTTAATGAACTATCTATACTGTTGGCAATAAATACCTGTCTTAAATCAAATTAAAATAGAAAGAAAAATATTGGGCATTATTCTATATTTTATTCTGGTCAAGTAACCTAAACAAATTCATTTCAAACCTTGATGGGAACTGCTGAGGCTGCTTCGCTGCGTATGTTGGTACAGGAAATCTGTTTTCATATACATTCTACAAGAGAAAAAAGTTATTACCACAATGCACTCAAATATATTTTCTATTCAGTTATTTTCCATATAAAAGTAACCAATATACTTAAAATCAATGAATAGACAACTGACTTATAATGTTGACATTTAAAAATAGTTTACTTACTCAACATCTTTATCAATAAATATGGAATATTTAATTATTTAGGCTACCTATTTTTAAGTTCAATATTACTAAAGTATTATAATCAACCACATTATTTAAAACATAACACATTTCCTATGTCAATATATTTTAAATAAAATCTTCCAAAATAAATTGTCAAATCTTTATAGTACCTAAATAGTACTATAAATACCACTAATCTGCTTTTGGAATTCCTTATATTCTTCCTTGACAAGGTGGTTGAAAGAAAGTTTTACAACAAAGTGAGACTCTCTAACACAGAGAGTAAAGTAAAAACATTTGTTACATATCACATTACATTAGAAAATGTCAGGGAAGATTGGATGAAACTGCCAAATCACTGTGAAGTGTTCTTTACTAAGATAGTATCCATTATCTACTAGCGCTCTATTAATGGCTTCTTATCAACACAGTGATGAAGAAGAGCTTAAACATTCTATGGCTCCTGCTATGCAACAGGTGTTCTGCTATTTTTTTGCCTATGGAGTGATTTGTTTATACTATGAAAATAGAGAAGGGAGGCAAAGACAAATTGTCTCCATCCTCATCCATCAAGTCTAGGTACAGCATTTTAAAGGGATAAAGTCTACTGCTTAGGATTTACACATACTTTTATATGTATATAAAAATCAATGTACATAAAAAATCTTTTTATGGTAAAAAGATCTGAAACAACCTGTTTTTAAATGTATGGTAAATCCATAAGAGGGAATGCTATGACACTAAAAAGAATGGGGTACATCCACATTACTCACAAACAATGGGACAACCCATCAAGCACCATGAACAATCACAGTAATATAGTGTCACAAAAATAAAATAAGAATTCTCCAGGAACCAAACTCAAAAGTGATGAAAGACTGGTATCTAAATGACAGAGAATTCTAAATACCTGTTATGAAGCAACTCAATGAGATAGCAAAAAATTCAGAAAGGCAGTTCAAGGAGCTCAGGACTAAAATTAATGAACAAAAGAAATCCTTTGCCAAAGAGATTTAAACTCTAAAAAAGACCCAAACAGAAATCTAGAGCTAAAGAACTCAATTAATGAGATGAGAAATGCACTGGAAATAATTCAGACAGAAGAGCAGAGAGAAGTAAGATCTTGTTAAAATGAAAATATTCTGTGAGAATTATCGGACTCTGTTAGGAAGGGCAACATAAGATAATGAGTATCCCAGAAGAAGAAGAGAGAGCCTATTTAAAAAAATAATAGATGAGAACTTCATAAAGTTGGGGAATGAACTGAACATAAAAGTACAAGAAACTAACAGAAAACTTAATTATCTCAATGCAAACAAAAAAACACCTTCTCTAAGACACATTATATTCAAAGAGTCAAATGCCAATGAATGATAAAGGAAGAACTATAAAGACAGCGAGGGAGGAAAAAGACAGTAACCTACAAAGAAACCCCCATCAGGCTATCACCAGATTTCTCAGCGGAAACAGGCAGGAGAGAGGGAATAACATATTCAAAATAATGAAAGACAAAGAATGTCAGTGAAGAATACTCTATCGTCCAACCAGGTTAACACTCAGTGATGGAGAATCAAAGGCTTTCCCAGACAAACAAAAGCTGAGCGAGTTCACCATCACCAGAACTGCATTACAAAAAATGCTGAAAGCAACTCTTTTATCTGAAATAAAATATAAAAGCACACAAAGCTTAAAGATGACAAACAGAATCAGAAAATGGCAACTCTATTTGTAAGCAGGGTATTAAACATTTATTTATAGTAGCATAAAAGTTAAAGGGGGGAGCACTTAAAATAAACGTAGCTAATTCAAGTTGGTAGCAAACATGCTCATAAAAAAAAAAATTCTGTGACACAAAAACCTAAAAGGGGAGGAGAAAAGGGGCCTAACTTGTATAGACAAATGAAGAGAAGCAACTATCAGAAAAAAGGACTATTTATCTATGATACATTTTATACAAACCTCATGATAACAAAAAATCTTGAGCTGAGACATGAAAAGATATAAGGTCAATATATCAAAATAAAAGGTAATGTTAATATTTTTTTAAAAAATAGGTGAGAGATTATTATCTTTATTAATCTCATTCATAAGGTCTCTATGAACAACGGAAAATGTAAAAATAGCTAGCAGGGACTGCTTTAAGGACTTCTAAATATCAACAAGAAAGATTTCACAGGGAGAAAATTGAGAAATTTTTAAATATGCCAGAAAAACTGAGAGCTTCCCCGACTAAGATCGGGAATAATATAAAGGATGCTGATTTTACCACTGCTATGCAACCTAGTGCTAAAAGTTCTAGCCAAAACAATTGGATGGATGGATGGATGGATAGATAGATAGATAGATAGATAGATAGATAGATAGATAAATGGTATTCAAATAGGAAGAAGTACAACTTCTATTTCCAACTACTTCATAATATGATAGATAGATAGATAGATAGATAGATAGATAGATAGATAGATAGATAGATAGATAAATGGTATTCAAATAGGAAGAAGTACAACTACTTCTATTTCCAACTACTTCATAATATGATCCTATATATAAGTAGAACATTTCAAAGAAACCACAAGAAAGCTACTAAATGAATTCAGTAGTGATGCAAAATATATAATAACATGCAAAAATCAATTTTGTTTCTATACACCAGCAATGAACAATCTGAAAAGAAAATTAAAGAAAGCAATTTCATTTACAATAACATCCAAAGAATAAAATACGTAGGGATAAATTTAACCAAGAAGGTCAAAGAAAGACTTATACACTGAAAATTTACAACCCATTGATGAAAAAATTAAACAAGACCTAAAATAATGGACAACTTAGCATTCATGGTTTCAAGACTCAGTACTGTCAAGATCTGTCAACTCAAAGTGATCAACAGATTCAACGCAATTTCTATCAAAGTTCCAATAGCCTTTTTTCTAGAAATGAAAAAGTAGATTCTCAAATTTATAAGAGAAGGAAAGATAGGTGTTATTGATTCATGGGTAGAGAATTTCTGTTTGGGGTAATAAAAAAGTCTTACAAAAAAGACAGTGATAATAACTGCACAACATTGTGAATGTAAATGCCACTAAATCATACACTTAAAATGATTATAATGGTTTGCAGGCTGGCCACTCTCCCCAGTACTTATAGCATAGATATTTTACTACAATAAAAAATATGTCAAGGTTGAGAAAGAACATATATGTAATTTCTAACTTGTATATGTAGGGACTGTGTGAGTATGCTGTATATGTAGTGATATGGAAAAATCTTGAATATATATAATTAAGGAAGAACAGGGCATAATAATTTTCGTTTCTTTTTTATTAGGGAAAAAGTAGTAGTATAGGGAGACTGCATATATATAAAACACGAGGAAGGATATCTAATCAATTCATTCCACATAAGTTAGAAATACTTTAAAAGTCTGACAATACCAATTATTGACAAAGATGTATGTTGGCAGGAATGTTTATACACTACGGACAATTAAGTCATCCCATGGTATAACCTACTTGGAAAGAAATTTGGCAATCTCCAGTAAATATTCACATATCTTTCAACCCAGCAATTTAATTCTTATATGACCCTACATCAGTGATCTCTAATATAATTTTCTGCAATGATATATCTGTGCTGTCCAATACAGTAGTCAGTGGTCACATGTGATCTATCAAGCATTTAAAATGTTCATGAGGAATGAACTTCTTAATTTTATTTCATTTAAAATAAAATTTAAATAATCAGTACTATTAGACAGTGCAGTCTCAGAATTCACATACATACATGAGAAGACATATATATAGAACTAGAGGCCCAGTGCACAAAATTTGTGCATGGGGGAGGGGGTGTTCCTCAGCCAAGCCTGCACCCTCTCCAATCTGGGACCCCTCGAGGAATGTCCGACTGCCCGGGATGCCCAACCCCTACCGGATCGAGCCCAAACAGCAGTCAGACATCCCTCTCACAATCCAGGACTACTGGCTCCCAACTACTCGCCTGCCTGTCTTCCTGATTGTCCCTAACCGTTTCTGCCTGCCAGCCTGATCACCTCCTAACCACTCCCTTGCTAGCCTGATTGATGCCTAACTGCTCCCCTGCAGCCCTGGTCCCTCCCAACTGCCCTCCCCTGCCAGTCATCTTGTGGCAGCCATTGTGTCCACATAGGGGCAGTCATCTGTGACTACATGGGGGCAGCCATCTTGTGTGTTGGAGTCATGGCCAATCTGCATATTACTCTTTTATTAGATAGGATGGAGGCCTGGTGCATGGGTGGGGGCCAGGTGGTTTGCCCTGAAGGGTGCCCTGGATCAGGGTGGGGGTTCCCTTGGGGTGTGGGGTGGCCTGGGTGAGGGGCTTGGGGTGGTTTGCAGGCTGGCCACTCTCCCCAGTGACCCAAGTGGAGGCCCTGGTATCTGGGATTTATTTATTTTCTATAATTGAAACTTTGTAGCCTGGAGTGGAGCCAAGCTTCCTGCTTGCTCTGTGGCTGCAGCCATTTTTGTTGGAATTTGTTTATCTTCTATAATTGAAACTTTGTAGCCTTAAGTGGAGGCCAAGGCAGGCCAGGGTGTGCGGAAAGCTTGGCTTCTTCCATTGCCGGGGAAACACAAGCCTCATGCTCGCTCCATGGCCGCAGCCATCTTGGTTGGGTTAATTTGCATACTCGCTCCTGATTGGCTGGTGGGCATGGCATTTAGGTGTTGCATAGGTATGCTCAATTTGCATGTTACTCTTTAATTAGATAGTATGGTCATCTCAGCCATAATCTGGTAATTGGAAATTATTACCTACTAATTTGGTAATTGAGAAATGGATTTTAAAATTGTGTGATAACAGGAAAATTGATTTTAAAATTGTGTGGTACTTACATAATGTAATATAAACAGTGAAAATGAATGAACACTGGCTACATATATTGATAGGGATAAATCAAAAAGCAATGCTAAAGGAAAAGGAAATTATACATAAATGTGTAAAACATCAAACAAAACATTATAAAAGTTTTAAAATATATAAAGTAAAATCATATTATCCTATGTGGGATATAACACTGATAGCAACAAATGAGCAAATAAAAAAAATAAACAAAAACTCACAGACATAGACAACAGTATGGTGGTTACCAGACAGAAGTGGGTAGGAGGGTAAAAAGGGTAAAGGTGATCATATATATGGTGATGAAAAAAGATTTGATTTGAATGATGATCATACAATGCCAATATACAGATGATGTACCAGAACTGTACACTTAAAATCTATGTAATTTTATTAAACAATGTCCCCCTCAATAAATGTAATTTTAAAATAAATTTTAAAATAGAGAAAAGAATTAGAAAGTAATATTACATACTAGAGGCCCAGTGCACAAATTCATGCATGGGTAGGGTCTGGCCGGCCCACCTGATCAGAGCCAATTAGGCCAGGCCAGCTGGCCCCACTTCCTGGTTGAACTTCTGGTCAAGGAGATAATTTGCATATTAGCCTTTTATTATATAGGATGTCTTAGGAATATTTGCTGATGAGAAAAAGTATGTCATTATCCCAATACTTCCTAATACATTCAAAGGAGGAGTGATTCCTGGTCCCATTGCTGAAATAACTAAGTGTATTCCAGTTCAATACCAGGTCTTTGGTGACACGCCGACAGAAGCCAGGCACTGAAAACAGGAAGAGAGCAGACACAGAAACAAACAGGGACAGCCTGGGGCCCGTGTCATTTCCAATCCTGGTTTCAGAGCGAGCCTTCTTCTGGTCTAGATCTGCCTTCTCCTTTGAGCCAGGGGCCCTCCTGGTATTTTTTTAACTAACCCAGAAACCTTCTATAGATGACATTCTTAAATCCTTAACAATTATTTCTAAATCTAAGCGACATTTTTTTTAACCTTTAAAAATGTGAAACCAGCTCAGCTGATGTGGCTCAGTGATTAAGGCCGACCCATGAATCAGGAGGTGTCGGTCCAATTACAGGTCAGGGCACATTTCCGGGTTTCAGGTTCCACCCCCAGAGAAGGGGAGGGTGTAGGAGGCAGCCAATGGGTGATTCTCTCTCATCATTGAAGTTCGGTTTCTATCTCCCTCTCCCTCTCTCTGAAGTCAATAAAAACATATATTTTAAATAAATGTGAAGCCATAATAACAGTAAAGAAATATAACTTTTCATTTTAAACTTACAGCTCCTCTGGGGGAAGTCACTGGAGAAACATGTCGAGGAACACTCACTGGTGGTCTAGAAACTTTTCCTTGATTTTTACCATCTGATCTGAAAGACAGAATTACTTTTGAGTTAAATGAAGATTAAAATATTTCTACATGACGTATTAGCATGTATATTCCCAAAAACAGAATAATGATGTTGTAGAGGTGATTATGATTATTATGATGACAGATAAGTTTGTCCCATTTCAAACTGCTTTTATACATTTTTAATCCTTATAGTACTAGTAAGTTTTATTAACCTATTTCAGATGAAATGAAATTCTAAGAAATTATAAAGTTTTGGTCAATGAAACTAAACTTTTACTTTTCTCCTCAATTTTTCCTCAAATCAGAAGAGTAAAAGCATACTTGTAAGCTACAAAATTTAAAGTAGTCACTCTAAGAACTAGGAAGTTCAGGAAGAGCAAAGATAAGCTGAAAAATATACCAGTTGAGTTTCAGACATGCTGAGGCAAAAGCAAGTCAGCTAGAAAGAGATATATGGGAGATAGCTAAAATTTCGGAGATGCAGACTGGGGAATTAGATGATTTGGTCAGGCTGAAGTGTGTAAGAAAGAGCAAGAACGGATAGAAAGGTAAACTTGTTGTAGACTATGTGAAAAATTAAAGCTCAGATCAAGACACTCTAACAAACACTCTGTGTGAGAAAAATAGAGCAATGAAGTAAAGGTAAGCAATCAAGGAGGATATATATATATATATATATATTTTGAAATCATTACCATCATAAAACTTAATTACTAAGTAGTTACACAGTGCCAGTTAATGTGCTATGGGTTTTACTTGTTAATACTTTCTCATTTAATCTTCACATCAACTTTAAGAGATAGGTATTATTATTATTTTTATTTTTATTTTTATTTTTTAGAATAAGTAAAATAAGAGTTTTACTATTCAAAGAGTCTTATTATTCCAGTTCATGATTCTAACAAACGACAAACTGGAACTTAAAGTTAGAGCTGATTACAAGGTTCATGCTTATCTATGCTACATTCTATTGCCAAAATATAAATGACAGTTGAGAGATAGTAGTACAAGTGTTAAACACACAGCTTAGATACGTTAGTTGTCTGAATTATGACAACCCTTTCTTCCAAAAAACTTATTTCTTAAAAACTTATAATTTACAAATCCTCTTCCCCAAACTGATTTGGAAAGCTCTTCCTCTGTGAGAACTGATCCTTAAAACAGACATGGAAGGAAAATTTCAACATTGACACTTTTAAATCTTTATTGCATATTTTAATCTCTAATTAAGATGTTCAAATCAGAAACTGTAGCCCCAAATCCTATTTACCCCACTATCAGACAACAATCTCAAGCAAAATGAATTCTAAGGGACATTTTCAGTATTGGTCACCATAAGACTTTCCCCTCATCACTTTAAGAGGTAGCTGAACCATCACTATCCTTCTACCCCTGCTAATCATGTCCAAAGAATAGAGAGATAATTTAGAGCCCTATTTTTAAGCCAGCCTCTATGATATGACTAAAATCATTATAATTACTTAAGTTATGTTATATGAATTTAAAAGGAAAAAAATCTAAGTACTCATATGTTTGTGTTCTCTTCTTTTTGAAGCAGCTTTGTCGTAGTTGATTTCTCTTGAAGAAGACAAAAGCGGCAAACACAATAAGGGGAATAATTAAGAAGAAGAATACTAGAAGTCCATCCCTCAGTGCAGTATTCTTTTCTAGAGAGAAAAAAATTTATATTAATGATCATTAAGTTAGAAGTTAACTCCTATTAACTAGAACATAGTAGGTGATTATAAATGTTTTACATTAATTTTCAGATTGATCAAAAGTTAAACGGATAAAAAATTATATACATGGAGAAGTCTGCTCATACTTCATCCTTGCCCACTTCTTTTTGCCTTCCCCAGAAGAACCATTTATTAATTTCTTATATTATCTCACATTATTTCTTCATGCAAACATAAGCAAGAATAAAGAATGTTATTGTTGTCAACCTTTTCTTACAGAGAAGGCAGCATACCATAAACACTACTTAGCACATTATTTTTTCACTCATCTATATATCTTCCCAAACCATCTTCTGTTCAGCTTTACAAAACTGCATGGCAAGGATGCCCTATAGTTTAATGAACTAGTATCCAACTGATACTTTCATTTTTCTAATCTTTTATTTTAAAATGCTTTAAAATGCTATAATGAATAATCCTAAAATAATGCTATTATTATAATGAGTAGTAACAATGGGTGCTGGCATCTCTATAGAATAATTTCCCAAAAGTAGAACTACATATTAGAGGGTAAATGCATTCTTTTTTTTTTATCGCACTGTCAAAGTGCCCACCATAATGGTGGTTACAATTTACCACATCACCCAGCAATATATAAGAATTCATCACAGCCTCACCCACAGGGTCAAACTTGTTAGCCAACCTGGTAGGTGAAAAATTATACCTTATATCACTTTAATTTGCATTTCTTTTTTTTTTTTTTTACACTATGAGTTGAGTAACTTTTCATTCTTAAGGAGATTAATTTTTTTCTGCTCAGTCCTTTGACTATTCTACTGGACAATGTGTTTTTTCCTTCTCAATTCCTACCAGCTTCTTATGTATTAGGGATATTAGCTTTGCCTGTGTATGAGCTGTAAGCATTCTCCCCAATTTTGCCATTAGTCTTAGGATACAATGCTTCTCTCCAAGCTTAAGTTTATTATTCTTGGGTAGTTGAATTTATCAACCTTATTTTTTATGGCTTCTGGATTTTATCTTATTATACTCTTAAAAATTTACTAACATTAACTTTATCTGTTCCATGGTCTTGAGGGAAAAGCTATAGTAAATATGAACAGGAATGATACGCTGTCAAATTTTTCCTCACAACTGTAAGTTTTAAAAGTACCAGAAATTTCTGTTATAAGTTGTAGGACATTACATGAAACAACATTCAACCCAATTAAAAATATAAAAAGATTAAAGCAAGCTTGATTATATCATTTCATACCTATTAATCAGTAGGCAAAATTTTGATTAAAGCATCCAACATTGGTAAGGTTATGTTGAAATTGGTACCTTAATACTGTTGTTAGCATTATATAAATTCACTTGGAATTTTTATCAAGAACTATAAAAAAAAAGTATACCCTTCAACCTAGTAATCTCATTTCTAGCAATTTATCTTCCTACTAGAAAATATGCATAAGTATTAAGATATATACTACATTATCAGTACATATTAAAAACTCAGAAACAATTTTATTAACCAATGTCACCCCAATAAATTAATTTAAAAATAAATAAATATGGCAGAATTTAAATTTTAAAAAACTTTGAAGTAACCTAAATGTCTAATAATTACAAAACAGCTAGGTCAAGTTATGGCACATCCATTCAAAGGAATGATACAGAGCCATTAGTTCTGACTTCTACTTCTAGTCAAGGTGGAGTAACAGGGACCAGATTTATCCTGCCAGCTATAACAACCACAAAACCAGACAAAATACATGAAGCAAACACTGAACATCAGGCAATGAAGAACAATGATACCTGAGATAGAAAATGAGTAAGGTGAGCTTTACAAAATTGTTCCAGCTTGCTGCCTACTGACACTTAACAGAGTGAGGAAACCCATGTAAAGCTCAGTGGTCTCCTTGAGTTGAGGAGATGGAGCTGGTTGTCCCCAAAGCAGCTAGAGTTCATTTGGCAAAGAAGCAGAAGGAGGGAGCTGCACAGACAGAAGTTGAGAGCTCTGCAAAGGGTTCCTCTAGCACCAGTACGCATAGAAGGAAACCACCTGAAGCCAGAGAAAGAACGACCTGTAAGAATTAGTGAGAACATATCCCACAACTCACACAGGACTGGGAAAAGTGCCTGTTCCTACCATTTCCGGTGGGAATTAGCTCCATAATTGCTATAGCATTGAGTAGGATAGACAAAAAAGGTTTGGTCTCAGTAACAGGGTAAATTAGCTACTCTAGCCCTCCCTAAAGAGCTTAAAAGCAAAACCAAAAAGGATCGAGCTATAAATTATGTTCAAGTAACATAAGCACACTAGAATAAAGTTCATCAGTACAAATCCAAAAATATCTAGTATCCAAAAAAGGAAAAATTCACAATATCTGGGAGCAGGTAAAAAAATGACAAGGCATACAAAGCAGCAGGAAAATATGATCCAAAATGGGGGAGAAAAACATCAAAACTAACCAACTACAAATGATATAATTAATTTAAACTATAAAAAGGATTATACCCATTAAATTTAAAAGAACATTAGAAGTTACAACTATATTCCATAGGTTTAAGAAGCTAGAGAAAAGATTGAACATGCTTTGTAAAGACATAAAAAAGAAAAAAAAGGAACAGGTACAATTTACAGAGATAAAAAAATACAATGTCTAAGATAAAAATTACACTGCATGTAATTAATGGCAGAGTAGATACCACAAAAGAGTGAACTTGAAAAATAACAATACAAACTATTCATCATTTAAAAAAGAATAAGCAATAAAATAATCAAGGCAAAATAAATGAGATGTGAAAGATCAAATAAACATGTTATCAAATATACATGTACTTAGAGTCCCTGAAGAAGAGGAAATAGGAAAATAGAAAAGAAGTTGCTCAACATCATTCATCATCAGAGATATACAAATCAATACTGCAATGAAGTACCACCTCACACCTAACAGGGTGGCTATCATCAATAAATCAACAAACAATTGTTGCTAAGATGTGGATAAAAGAGAATCCTTGTGCATTGTTAGTAAGAATGCAGACTGGTGCAACCACTATGGAAAATACAGTGGAGGTTCCTGAAAAACAAAAAATGGAATTGCCTTATGACCTACTTCTGGAAATATATCCAGAGAAATCTGAAACACTAATTCAACAGAAGTGTGCAGCCCGTGTGCACTGCAACATTATTTATAATAGCCAAGACATGCAAGCCAAGTGCCCATCAATAAATGAATGGGTAAAAAAGCTATCGCACACACACACAGTGGATGGAATATTACTTGGCCATTAGAAAGAATGAAGTTTTACCTTTCGTGACAACATGGATGAACCCAGAGGGTATTATGCTAAGTTAAACAAGTCAGAGAAAGACAAAAACCATACTATTTCACTTACACGTGGAATCCAAAGAACAAAGTAGACAGACAAAATAGAAACAGACTCCTAGACACACTGAACAAACTGACAGTTGTCAGAGGGGAAGTGGGGTTGGGATTTGGTGAAAAATGTGAAGGGATTAAAAAATAAAAATTGATAGTTACAGAATAGTCAGAGAAATGTACATTACAGCATAGGAAATATAGTCAATGATATAGACGTATATATTTGAAACATCAAGGGGACCACTCTGTCAAGTACACAATTTTCTAGTCACTATGCTGTACATCTGAAACTAATACAGGATAATACTGGATGTAAATTGTAATTGAAAAAATAAAAAGATTCTGGGGTTTAGAAGGGTCAGGCCAGAAAAAACTTCTTTACTGAAGGTCAATTAATGTCTAAATGTACTACATATAACATATCTGTGCATATAATTCAATAAAGCACCTAGTTATTATTAAAAAATTTTAAGACAAAATGGCCAAAATTTGAAAAAAAAACCTATGAAGGCACAAATCAAACAAGTTTAACAAATTCCAAGCATGCCAAGGCACATTATAATCAAATACTAAAAATCAGAGATGAAGAGACAATCTGAGAGGGCAAAAGCACACATTACAAACAGAAGACACAAAAAAGATGATGGGAAACCAATATAAGCTGGAAGACAATGTAGGAACATCCTTGGAGAAGTAAAAGGTGATAAAACTTCACCTGAGAATATTTTATCCAGTTGTTATTTGAGGCAAAATACTTTTTCAGATATACAAGAGCTACAATATTTGTCACTGGTGGACCTGCATTATAAGAAATGTGAAAAGAAGTACCACAAGCAGAAATTAAATGATAGCAGATAGAAATGTGACTTTACACACACATAAAAAAGAAGAGTACAGAAATGACAATTATGTGAGAAAATATAAAGACTTTTCCTATTAAATATCTTCAAAAGATAAATCAACTATTTAAAGCAAAAATAGTAACAGTGTATTATAGGATTCGTGGCGTATACAGAAGTATATCATCAATACCACAAACGGCAGAGGGAGATAAATGGAAATATACTAAAGTGGTATAATATCACATGAAAAGAAACTTTGATAAATATCAATATAGTAGATCTAAACCCAAATATATCATAATCTAATTAAATATATTCAGATGAACTCACTCAAAAGGCAGAGATTGGCAAACTAGATAAAAAAGCAAGACCCAATCCTATGCAGCCTATAAGAAATTTGCTTTAAATATAAAGACACAAATATAGGGTATCCCCCAAAAAATTTTTACATACACTTTGCATAATTATAAAGACAATGTTTATTAAAATACATTCCATTTTCAAAATTGAGGTATCAGCTGTTATGGTATATATGCATTTTGGGGGACATCCTACAGATTAAAAGCAAAGGGATGAGAATAGATTTCCCATGCTGACTAGTCAAAATAAATCTGGAGTAACTATATTAATATTTAATTTCATAACAGAATATTACCAGGTATAAAGAGGGCTATTTCTTAATAATATAGGGGACAACATATAAAATGGACAGAATAATCCTAAATGTTTATGTACCTAATAACAGAACTTCACAATACATAAAGCAAAAACTAATAGAACTGCCAGGTAAAATAGATGGATTTGCTGTTATAGCCAAGAACTGCAATATTCCCCTCTCAATTGACAGAACAAGTATACAGATATCAGTAAGTATATAAAAGACTTAAACATCTGTCAATTAACAGGAACTAATTGCTTATAAAACACTCCATATAATAATTGCAGAATATAAATTATTTTCAAGTGTATACAAAACTTAATTACTAAGGTAAACCACCTTCTGGGCCATAAAACAAGTGTCAAAAAATATAAAAGAATTCAAATCAAGCAAAGTACGCTCTCAGAAGATAGTGGAACAAACGAAAGTTCAATAACACTAAAATTTCTGGGAAATCACACAGATACTATAAAACAAAATAACACACTTCTAAATTATCATGAGTCAAATAAATAAAAAGTATATTAAAGTTATTTTGAGCTGAATGAAAATGAAAGAACAAGATATCAAAATTTGTAGGGAACAAAAAAGCAGTTCTTAAAGGAAAACTGATAGCACTACAATGCTTACATTGAGAAAAGGAAAAAAAGGTAAAATCAATTATCTGATTGATCTTTTAAGAAACCAGGAAAAAAAGGAAGTCAAAGCAAACAGACAAAACATTTTTCATAAAAAACTTGCATGCAGAATAAAGAACTCTCAAAACTCAAGAAGACAAATAACCTAACTAACGAGACAATTTGAATAGATACCTCACTAAAGATGACATATAGATGACAAATAAGCACATGAGATGATGATCAACATCATTAGAAATTAGAGAAACACAAATTAAAATCACAGTGAAATACCACTACAGTCCTACCAGTATTGCTAAAATTCCAAAAACTGATCACACCAAGTGTTGGAGAGGATATGGAGAAATTAGAACCCTAATAAACAGCTGGAGAGAGTGTACATTGGTACAGCCACTTTGGGAAACAGTTTGGCAGTTTCTAGAAATAATAAATATAAACCTACTCTATGAGCCAGCCATTCCACCTAGTATTTACCCCGGAGAAAGAAAGCATATCTTCTCAGTAGGAAGATACTGGTGTCAAGGAGCTCATTCATAGTCTATAAGGGAATAAAAATAAGTAATAGTGTGTGATAGTGCTTATAGTAACAGGAGAATAGGAAGGGCATGTTAATTCAGATTTAGGCAGTCAGGAAAAACTTCTTAGGGGAAATAAGGTATAAACTAAAATCTGAGTAGCAATTAGCCAAGTTCCAACAATCCTACCTAATAAAAGAGTAATATGCAAATCTGACCATACCTTCGCTACATCCACAAGCCATGCCCACAGCCACGCCCACCAGCCAATCAGAAGCATATTATGCAAATAAAACCCAACGAAGATGGCTGCCACCACTGAGAGCAGCAGGAAGGCTTGGGTTGCCCTGGCAACAGAGGAAGCTAAGCTTTCCGCCTGCCATTGCCGGCCTAGGCCTCCACTCAATGCTACAAAGTTTCACTTATAAAAGATAACAGAAATGGCGGCAGCCACTGAGCTGGAGAGAACAGAGGCTTGGGTTTCCCTGATAATGAAGGAAGCCAAGTTTTCCACTTGCCATTGCCGGCCCAGGACTCCACTCTAGGCTACAATGTTTCCAACAGAAATGGCTGCCACCCCAGAGCAAGCAGAAGTGTTTGTTGGCTCTGCTCCAGGCTACAAAGTTTCAATTGTAGACATAAATTAATCCCAGATTGCAGGGCCTCCACTTGGGTTGCTGGGAGTGTGGCTGGCCTGCAAACCTCCACAGGCCCCTCGCTCAGACCATCCCTCACCCCCAAGGGAACCCCCACCCTGATCTGGGACACTCTTCAGGGCAAACCACCTGGCCCCCACCCATGCACCAGGCCTCTATCCTATCTAATAAAAGAGTAATACACAGATTGACCATCACTCCAACACACAAGAGGGCTACCCCCATGTGGTCAAAGATCCTGCCCCCATGTGGACACAAGATGGCCACCACAAGATGGCCAACAGGGAAGGGCCGTTGAGAGGTTCCAGGTTCTGCAAGGGAGGGCAGTTGTGGGTGATCAGGCCAGCAGGGGAGGGCAGTTGGGAGGGACCAGGCCTACAAGGGAGGGCAGTTGGGGACAATCAAGCCTGCAGGGGAAGGCAGTTAGGGGTGACCAGGCTGGCAGAGGAGGGAAGTTGGGGGCAAATAGGCTGGCAGGGGAGCAGTTAGACATCAATTAGGCTGGCAGAGTAATGGTTAGTGGGTGATCAGGCTGGCAGGCAGAATTGGTTAGGGCAATCAGAGAGGTAGGCAGGTGAGCAGTTAGGAGCCAGCAGTCCTGGATTGTGAGAAGGATGTCCAACTGCCCATTTAGGCCCGATCCTACCGGGCAGTTGGACATACTTCGAGGGGTCCCAGATTGGAGAGGGTGCAGGCTGGGCTAAAGGACATCTCCCACCCCCACGTGCATGAATTTCGTGCAGCGGGCCTCTAGTCCTACATAATAAAAGGCTAATATGCAAATCAACCAAATGGCCAAACAACCAGTCGCTCTGATACACACTGACCACCAGGGGGCAGACGCTCAATGCAGGAGTTGCCCCCTGGTGATCAGTGCACTCTTACAGGGGGAGCGCTGCTCAGCAGAAATCGGGCTCCCAGCTAGCAAGCACAGCTGCTGTGGTGAGAGCACCTCCTGCCTCTGCAGCAGCACTAAGGATGTGTCCAACTGACAGCTTAGGCCAGTTCCCTAAGGCTCCTGGAGGGCAAGAGGGTGCAGGCCAGGCTGAGGGGCCCTCATCCCCCTCCTACCCCGCCCTGAGTGCATGAATCTCATGCACTGGGCCTCTAGTGTGAATATAATTTGGTGTGAAAGCCCAGAGGTAAAAGAGAGTAATAGCTTATCAGAGGAAAAAAAGAAGTTACAATGTCTTAAGCATAGTGAAGTGAGGTTGGAAAAGTGAAGCTAGGAAAAATCATGCAGGGCATTTAATCCGTGCTAAGGATTTTTGTATTTCATTCTAATAGCAATGCGGAAGCACTGAATTTCAAGCAAGATACTGGCATAAGCAAAACTGAATTCTTAAAGGAAAACACTGAAACTCTGAAGTGTGGAATGTGCATTAGGACGCAAGATGGGAAAGAGGGAGCCTAGTTAAGAGGCCATTACCTAAGACCAGGCAAGAAATTGAAGGTAATTAATAGGGATGAAAGAAATGGAAACATCTGTGAGAATTTAGGAGGCAGAACCAACATAACATATAAGTGATGTGAGAAGTGTGGGAGAGGAATCAGGATGCCCAACATCTGACACGGGCCACTGGGAGATCACATTAATTTTCTTCTATATTACTTGCCATTGTATGTAGGTCCACTGTCCACACTTCCTCCGTATCCTTTGGTCTCACAATTTGGGGGAGCCCAGCCATTTTCACAGTGACAATTCTTATTGCTATTACATACCTTCAAAACAAACAAAACACTACTTGGTTAATTGTGAATGTTGTTCTAAATCATGAACTCTAGAGTGGAAACCAAGAGAAAAAACTAAATTCATGCAAATTCATAGACACTCTTTAAAAATAAAAAATAAATGTATCAGTTATGGAAATTCCCCATTCTGAAAATTTAAAAATATTGGGAAGTCTCACATAACCCTTACTAGGATTCCTCATTAAACAGCATTACTTCCATGAACAAGTCAGAGAACATGACTCACCCCATGTCCATGACACTTCTTCTGAATGTCACAATCATAATTCAGAACAGAAGCGTTTACACATTGGAAATTCCTACAGATCTGGGAGAGGAAAATTGAACACATTAATAAAACTAGCCAGGAAAAAAGACGTGGACATAGATAATTTCATTGTTTAGGAACTCTTTCAAATTTTTAAGGAATAGTTATTCCTAAATTATGTATTTGGGCATGGAGAAAAGTAAGTAAAACTAATTAACTGACATATAACTAATTGAACAAAAAGGGCAAAGATAATACAAAGGCCAAAAACAATGCTAAAACTATAATATATCCTTCCATACTAAAATAGATGTGAAAATCCTAAGTAAAATATTCAGATAAAGAAAACTACCAAATTTCTCATTTTCTATTTCAGGACATTAAGTTTGGACCCAAAGATGAACTACCTGGGCCATAAAAAGCTTAAGAGTTGTCCTCTTCCACTTTTTTTTTTTCACTCTGAACGTTTAGCCTATCCCCTAAATAAAAATGTTGAGTAAATATATGAAGAATTTATATCTGAAATAACACCAAACTGAAAGCCTGCTCACAGTGCCAGAATCTAGCCTTTAGCAGAGGCCAGAGAGGATAGGATCCCACCCATCCTATTTCACTGCTGTACACAGTGTCTGGTGCTTGGTTCTATCAGTGTGTCAGCACAGGTGCACATACCAAGCACTTCTTATCCTTCTTGTGCATAATGTTGTTAACCATATTATGACAATACAACAAAATGCAAAGTTGAAGGGCCTAATGATGTATCTATACATGTTAGTACTAACCTGGAGTTTAAATCAGTATTTTTCCAACAACAACAAAAAAGCATGTAGGGGTTTGAAAGCAACAATGTTATATCTTACATGGGAGAAATCAGTAGATACTATTTTTATTCTTGATGTTGGTGGGGGAAATATATTAATGTGTTTTTCTTACAATAAAAAAACCACAGGTACTTTAATGGGGAAATAAGATAAGTAACTGCCACACTGAACTCAATACACACACACAGACACACATGCTACAAACATACAATTTTTGCAATCCAGGAAGAGAGTAAGATAAGGCAGGAAATTTTTAAAACATTTTAAAACAGCATTAAGTAAAATCATATAAATAGGATGAAAAATTAACAAATTCAACTGTGCCAATAAAAGCCAACCAAATTATAAAAATACAAAATGAAAACAGAATACTTATATTAAAAAAAAACTTTTCTAAGCATGACATGAAACCAAGACAAAACTGATAGTTTCAAGTTCCTTCACAGCAGAGACAAATGAGAAACTGTAAAAAATATTTGCAACATAAATGACAACATTCTTTATATATGAGAAACCTTAAAAACAATAAAAAAAATCTCAACCCAATAAATAAAGAAAAAGGATGTGAATATGGACTTAACTCAAAAAGAATACATGGAGCTAATAAAAATGTAAAAATATGGCCAAGAAGAAAAATGCAAGATAAAATAATGAGGTTGTGGGAACCACAGCAGGTCCCCGGATGGTCAAGGCCATTGGGAGCAGAGAGGCCTTGTTATCAGTACACCAGGATGGCCGAATGCCACTCTGGCAAGAGCCTAATCAAGATGTCCAAGGACTCTGAGCCTGGGAATGCTAATCAAGCCAAGACACATGAGCAGGAGCAAGGACACACGGTACACCCTGCCCTTCTGTAGCCAATATGATTGATGTAACTATTGGCACAAAGCCTTCTTTGTCTAAATAGTGTAAACGTGGGTTACTGACCAGTTGGTCAGATGAAGGGGGAGTCAGTGAGAGAGAGCAGCAGAGCAGAAGAGAGCTCAGAGAAGCAGAGGCGACAGGCATAAAGAAGTAGCTCCTATGTGTGCAGGAGAGAGAGGCTGGGGAGCTCAGATACTGCTTCTGGTATACCAGCCGGTGACCGGCTGCCTGCCTGTATTGACTTTGCTATAAGGACTGTTCTTATCTGATGGCTATGTGGCCACTGGCTTCTGCAATACTCATTCTTATACATCCACAACCGATCATGGCTTCTCCGTCTACCCCGCTGCCAAGCATTGACCTGTGTCTCTGACACCTGGTATAGTGGGCAGGGTCCAAGCAGGAACCGGCCCTGGTGTAGTCGAATGGGAGAATTTAGAAGAATACATAGAATGAAAGTCACCCAGAACAACTAAGACCAGCAGAGCTGTGCAGGGCTATGGCTGTGCAGGGCTATGGCTGTGCAGGGCTATGGCTGTGCAGGGCTATGGCTGTGCTCTGTTGTCACCTAGTCAGGATGTCAAAAATTAAAAACATTAGAAACACACAATGTTAGCAAGAGTGTGAGGGGAAAAAAAAGGCACTCTTATATACAACTAGTAGAAGTTACCACCTTACTCAAAGGTAAGTTGGCAGTGCCTATAAGATTTTAAATGCATATCTCTTAATTAACGTAAAGTATCGACTAGAAATCTATCCTACAGAAGTACTCACAAAAGTGAGAATAAATGTAAATGAGTTACTAAAAAATAAACTAGAAGACAAAATAAGAATGTGAAAGATCTGAATATGTAATAATCAAACACTACATGTTATAAGCAAGAATATATATACTATCTTCAAATACACATTTATCAAAAATGAACATACAGGGTCAAATCATTAAACCTGGATATTTCATTCCCAGAAATGAGCAAAAATATTAAACCTAGCACCAAACTTGAAACATGCCCAATTTCCAAAGCAAACAGTCATGTTCGTAGTCAGTAAATCTTTTTTGCCTTCTCTTAAATCACAAAAGAAAATGGCATAAGAAGTGGTGCATATATACAATGGAATACTACTCAGCCTTAAGAAAAGATGAAATACTGCCAATTGCAACAACATAATGGACCTTGAGAATATAAGCAAAATAAGTAATAAAAAGTTAAGAAACATAAGATTTCATTCATATATGGTATATAAAACTGAAAGCAACAAATAATTTTTTTTAATTCATAAAAATAGACAAGAGTATGGTGGTTACCAGAGGGAAGGGTGGGTTGCTAAAAGCTAAAAGGTGTCAAATACATGGTGACAGATTATTTGAGTTTGGGTGATAGACACAATACGCAATATACAGGTCATGTATCATAGAAATGCACACTTGAAACCTATATAATCTTATGAACCAACTAGATGCCCGATGCATGAAAATTTGTGCAAGTGTAGGCCTTCCTTCCCCCAGCTGCCGGCACTGGCTTCCCTCTGGCACCTGGGACCCAGGCTGGCTTCCCTCTGGCACCTGGGACCTGGCTGGTTTCCCCCAGGCTGCCTGCAGGCACCTGGGACCTGACTGGCTACCCTCCGGCCCCAGCTTGATCAGGAAGGATGTCCACAATAACGTCTGGAAGATGTCTGGTCTAATTAGCATATTACCCTGTTATTATTATAGATGTTATCCCAATAAATTTAATTTTAGAAAAAGGCATATTTTGTTGGTTATAATTCTCAAACCAACCAATCAGCCACCTTTTTTTTCCTGTTATAACAAGAGCTTCAGAGAAGAATCTCACAATTTTGGTAATGTAGATTTTGATGTAATCAAGCATTCCAGTAAATGCTATATCAGCACTGGCATGAATTCTTCTCACAAGAGATTCCCTCAGCCTGTGAATGTCAACAAAAGTCACTGAATGTCATCAATGTTCCCCCAAAATCACTTCTAAAAAACAGGCTACCAGCTGTCCATTTTTATCATATAAGTTTTTTAAATAATTCAATATAGGCACATGGTTAAAAAATAAAATAATAGTGATAAAAGTGCTTATGATAAAATAACTCTATGACCCATTTCCATCCAGTCTGCCATCCAGGCAGTCTAGAGACAACCACCCTTCCTTGGGGGTAATTTTCTCCCTATTTTAAATTAGTATCCTATTATTTGATTTCTCTATTTAGACATCATCAATTAATATCCTTATAATAGATAAGAATTTTGGTTTCTAACAGCAACCCAAATGTCCCTCCTTCACCTTCTCAAACTAAATATTGCTCAATAAGTATACCATAACATTGGGATATTATCCACTCAATACATTACATGTCACTATTACCTGAGCAAGTTCATAACTAGGTGAAGGCAGACAGGGGAAGCTGATAATTAGAGATCAAAGTATTATTTTTATTATCAATAAAGTGGCTAACCTGACTTAAGTTAATAATGAACTGGGCTTCCTAATTCTGCACCCCAAAATCAAACTTACCTGCCTAGTCACAGGCTGCTCTGGACAACCACAGGCCTCCCCCCACAGAAGCAGAGCCTGCCTTGCTAAATGTACTGCGTGGCTGAGAGAGCAGACCAGGGTGCACCCTCTCTGCGGACAGGGAGATCTGAAAAGAGAAGACAGGAGAGACTGAGCCAGCCCTGCCCAGCGTCTTCTCACAAACTCGACCGCAGTAGTCACTCTGCATCTCTCAGAGCGAAGGAAAGGAGAAACAGTGAGGCAGGGGGTTTTATTTCTTTTTCCCCATCCTTACTGAGTTATAATTGACAACAATGTGTGAGTTTAAGGTATTCATGTTGATTTGATAAACTTGTATTTTGTGAACTGATTACCACAGTAGGCTTAGTTAACACCTCTATCACTCCACATAATTATCATTTCTTTTTTGTAGCGAAAACATTTAAAATCTACTCTGTTGGAAATACCACAGCCTGGGCGAGTCTATTTTGAAGAAGTGGCGTTAGAAGTTTAAGTTTAAAAAAATTTAGCTCTCAAAAGAAATTTCAATCATTGTACTGTTGATATTTGGCTGTGTTGACTAATGAGTTTGCCGACCACTACACTAAAGCAATGGTGTCCACTTCACCCCTTTTAGTAGGAGCTACAGTGATGGGATGTCACATCATCCCATGTCTTAGCCAAGGGTTAATTGAAACCCCATTGACCAAACAGCAAATCAGGCTCCTCCTAGACACTGTAGAGCATAAAAGTCAATGAATGTCAGCCGAGTTTGAAGAAAAGAGTTTAAATAAAGAAAAGGGGGGAATTGTGAGAATAAACAAGTCATCTTTTCTGTCAAAGAACAGTTTAGACAGCTGCTATTTCGGAACTTGTGACTTGGCAGCCACCATGTTGGCCACATGGCTTGTAGCTCCCCTAGGGGCCGCTTTGAAATTGCAAAGGCCAACCTCTGCCTTTGAATTAGCCAGTCTTGAAATACTATGAGCCTAAGCTCCAATCAGGAGCAAAGGACAGGTCATGTGTGTAAGGGATTATAAAGATGAGCAGCCTACCTACTCGGTGTGCACACACTTCTAGACCATGTGTGTGCATCCTTCTATGTATAAGTAAATATGTTTGCCTTGCAAGAAAATAAAAAAAATAAAAAATCTACTCTGTTGGATTATTAACCATAATCACCATGCTGAATATTAGGTCCCAGAACTTAATAATCTTATATCTGGAAGTTTGTACCTTTGACCAACATCTTCCTATTTCCATCACCCCAACCCTCAGCCCGTGGGAACCACCATTTTACTCTCTGTTTTGGGGACTTTGTCACTTTAAATTCCACATAGAGGTAAGATCATGCACTCTTTGTCCTTCTGTATCTGACTTATTTCATTTAGCATAATGTCCTCAAGGTCCATAAATGTTGTTTCAAATGGCAAGATGTCCTTCTTTCTCATAAATAAATAATAATCCACTACACAGATTATTTTTAACATTTTGGCTACTGTAAATAATGCTGCAATGCACATAGGAATGAAGATAACTCAAGATCCTATTTTCATTTATTTTGGATATATACTCAGAAGTGGATTTGCTGGATCAAATGATAGATCTATTTTGAATTTTTTGAAGAAATTCTGTACTATTTTCCACAGTGACTATAACAATTTACATTCCCACCAACAATGCATAGGGTTTTGTTTTCTCTACATCTTCATGAACACTTATCTCTTGTATTTAATGTTAGCTTATACTAGTTTAATACAGATGTGGTGATTATCTCATTGTGGTTATGATGTTCACTTCCCGGATGATTAGTGATGCTGAACATTTTTTCATGTACTTATTGGTCATTTGTTATCTCCTTTGGGAAAATGTCATTCAGAGATCATCTGCCCATTTTTAATAAGACTGACTTTTGGCTATTGAGTTGTATAAGTGCCTTATATATTTGGGATATTAACCCCTTATTGAATATATGATTTTAAAATATTTTATCACATTGCATAAGTTGCCTTTTCATTTTGTTTAATATTTCTTTTCTTAATTTATCAGCCCCACTTCATTATTTTTGCTTTTTATGGTTGTGCTTTTGATGTCACATCAGAAAATATAAATGCCAAGCCCAATGTTAAGGAGCTTTCTCCCAGTGCTTTCTTCTAAAAGATCTAGTTCCAGATATTATGTTTAAGTGATTATTCACTTTAATTTTTGTAAGTGGTGAAAGATATGAGTCATTAAAATATTTAATAGCATGTAAATATCCAGCTTATCTCAATACTACCTATTAAAGAGATGACCCTTTCCCCACTAAGTAAAAATTAGTTGTTAAATATTAGTTGACCATCTATGTGGGGATTTGTTTGAGGCTCCCTATTCTGTTCTGTTGGTCGAGGTGTCTATTTTTATGCCAATAGCATACTGTTTGACTAGTATATCTTTGTGTAGCTATAGTGACCAGAAACTGTGATACTTCCAGCTTGGTCCTCTCTGTTAGGATTGCTTTAGCTATTTATGAGCCTCGTGATCCCATACAATTTTAGGGTTATTTATTCTATTTCTATTAAAAATGCTAATGAAGTTTTTATTATATGTACAGATGACTTTAGATAGTATGAAAATTTTAACAAGAGTAATTCTTCCAATCCATGAACATGAGATATCTTTCCATCTATAGGCATACCTTGAGTTGTGCATGTTTAATTACAAACCACTGTCATACAGTGATTATCACAATAAAACAAGTCACATGAATTTTTGGTTTCCCAGTGTGCAATAGTATTACCCTATCTAATAAAAGAGAAATATGCAAATTTGACCATACCTTCACCACACCCACAAACCATGCCCACAGCCACACCCACCAGCCAATCAGGAGCAGATTATGCAAATAAACCCCAACCAAGATGGCTGCCGCCACTGAGAGTAGGAGGAAGGCTTAGGTTTCCCTGGCAACAGAGGAAGCCAAGCTTTCTGCCTGCCACTGCCTGCCTAGGCCTCCACTCAATGTTACCAAGTTTCAATTATAAAAGATACAGAAATGGCGGCAGCCACTGAGCTGGAAAGAACAGAGGCTTCGGTTTCCCTGGCAACAGAAAGAAGCCAAGCTTTCAGTCTGCTGTTACTGGCCTAGGCCTCCACTCTAGGGTACAATGTTTCAAACAGAAATGGCTGCCGCCCTGGAGTGAGCAGAAGGCTTGGCTCTGCTACAGGATACAAAGTTTCAATTGTAGACATAGATTAATCCCAGATACCAGGGCCTCTGCTTGGGTCGCTGGGGGCATGGCCGGCCTGCAAACCTCCACAGGCCCCTCACCCAGGCTGCCCCTCACCCCAAGGGAACCCCCACCCTGATCTGGGACACTCTTAAGGTGTCCCACTCTTAAGGGCAAACCACCTGGCTCCAACCCATGTATGAGGCCTCTATCCTATCTAATAAAAGAGTAATTTGCAGATTAACCATCACTCTGACACACAAGAGGGCTCCCCCAATCTGGTCAAAGATCCTGCCTCCATGTGGACACAAGATGGCCACCACAAGATGGCCAGCAGGGGAGGCCATTGGGAGGTTCCAGGCCCTGCAAGGGAGGGCAGTTGTGGGCGATCAGGCCAGCAGGGGAGGGAAGTTGGGGGCAAATAGGCTGGCAGGGGAGCAGTTACACATCAATTAGGCTGGCCAGGTATTGGTTAGGGAGTGATCAAGCTGGCAGGCAGAAGCAGTTAAGGGCAATCAGGGAGGCTGGCAGGTGAGCAGTTTGGAGCCAGCAGTCCTGGATTGTGATAAGGATGTCCGACTCACATCCAGGATAGGGCCTAAACAGGTAGTCAGACATCCCTCGAGGGGTCCCAGATTGGAGAGGGTGCAGGCTGGGCTAAGGGACATCCCCTGCCCACCATGCATGAATTTTGTGCACCGGGCCTCTAGTGTCTAATAAATAGACAAACCTTAATTTAAAAATACTTTATTGCTAAAAAATGTTAACCATCCTCTAAGCCTGTGGGGAAAAATGGCGCTTCTAGACTTGTTCAATGCAGGGTGGGGTTGCCACAAATCTTCAATTTGTAAAAAACAAACACAAAACAAAAAACCCGCACCAATATCTATAAAATGCAATAAAATGAAGCACAATAAAATGAGGTATGCCTGTATTTGTGTCTTATTAAATGTGTTTCATTAAAGTCTTGGAATGTGCAATATTCAGATTTTTCACCTCCTTGGTTAAATTTATTCATAAGTATTTCATCTTTTGATGCTATTGTGAATGGTATGGTTTTCTTTATCGTTCATATAGTTCATTGTAATGTAAACACATGCAACTAATTTCTATATGTTGCATCCTGCAGCTTCACCAAATTCATTGATTTTTGTAACGTTTTTTGGTGAACTCTATAGAATTTTCTATATAAAAGATCATGTGATTTGCAAACAAAGATAATGTTAATTTTCAATTATAGTTTAGAAGCCTTTTATTTCTTTTCCAACCTGAATGCTCTGGCTACAACTTCCAGTACTATGCTAAATAAGAGTAGTGAGACTGGAAACCCCTGGCTCATTTCTTATCTTACAGAAAAAGCTTTCAATGTTTTTCCACTGAGTATGATAAGCTGTGGGCTTGTCAGTATGGTCTTTATGGTGTAAAGGTACATTCCTTCTCTACCCAGTTTGTTGGAAGGATTTTAACATGAACCGATGTCATAGTTTGTCAAATGCCTTTTCTGCATCAATTGAGAGAATCATATGATTTTTATCTTTCATTCTATTAATATTATGTATCACATTTACAGATTTGCTTATATTGAACCATCTTTACTTTCTAGAGATAAATACAACTTGATCCTGATATACTATCTTTCTAATGTGCTATTCAACTTATTTTGCAGTATTTT
Organism: Antrozous pallidus; assembly: GCA_027563665.1. Classification (NCBI taxonomy): domain Eukaryota; kingdom Metazoa; phylum Chordata; class Mammalia; order Chiroptera; family Vespertilionidae; genus Antrozous; species Antrozous pallidus. Next base: position 75,055,713 of record CM050519.1, read on the forward strand.
TTGAGAATTTATGCATGCATATTCCTCAAGGATATTGAACCGTAATTTTCTTCACTGTTTTTATCTGGCTTTGGTATCAGGATAATGCTGACCACGTAAAACTAATTTGAGAATGTGCTCTCCTCTTTGATTTTTTCTTTTTAAGAGTTTAAGAATTGGCATTAATTCTTCTTTAAATCCTTGGTAGACTTCACCAGTTAAATGACTTTTCTTTGTTGGGAGGTTGTTGATTACTTAGTCAATCTCCTTACTTGTTATTGGTCTGTTCAGATTTTCTATTTCATCATGATTTAGTCTTGGTAGATTATAAGTTTCTAGAAATGTATTCATTTATTCTAGGTTATCCAATTTGTTAGTATATGATTCTTCATAGTCTTCATGATTTCTATCTTTGTTAAAACGTTTCGTTTTATTCATGTTCTTGAGGCCCAATGCACAAAATTCGCTCAAGGGGCCTCAGCTCTCGCAGCCCGGCTTCATCCGGAGGGTCATCTGGAAGAACGTTCGAGAGGATATCCAAAAAGGTCATTTGGCTGTCTGGTCTAATTAGCATATTACACTTTCATTGTTATAGAAGAGTGTTTCCCTGATCTTGCTAAATTGTCTATGTTTTCTTATAGCTCACTGAACTTCCTTAAAAACAACTACTTGAGTTCTTCATTAGTAAATCACATATCATCATGTCTTTGGAAACAGTTAATAAAAAATTATTGTGATCCTTTGATGGATTTGAAGTTTTGGATTGCTGTCCTCTCATCTGAAGTAGCAGTCAACTCCTCCAATCTTTATTAACTGCTTTCATGAGAGAAATACCTTTCTTCAGCCTAGCTAGGTATCCTGAGGCTTTGTCAGCCTTCTACAAATATGCCTGCTCCATACTTCTTGCTCCTTCTGAAGGCAAGAATACGTCTTGCTTTCTCTAGATCTTGAAAAACACCAAGCCAAGTGATGACAATCTTTTTCTTTCTTTTTGTTTTGTTTTTTGCTTACCAGCTGTCTGCAGACTCACTCTTGTCACCACTGTCAGGAGGGCATATGGGGTACCCATGTACCACTTGAAGAGATGCACAGGCAAGGCATCCCCAGGCACTTGTGCATGGGCTTTTTGTGGGGTCTGCTAAATAGTTAGTAGGATCTGCTTTATTTTAATGTCCTCCACATGTCCTATGCCCCTCTCCCAGCCTCTTCTCACCCCTCAGTCATGCAGTTCAGTACACTGGGTGGGGTAAGAAAGAATACACAGTGCACAGCTGGGGAAGCCAGGTGCTCACTGATCTGCTCCCATTTCCCCCCTGAGAGAAATCATGAGCCAAAAAGATCTCTCCTGATCCTAAGCTGAGCCACGTTGGGTAAGGGATGATATGAGTAGAATTCCTGTAGGCAGTTAGACAGACAGGGCCAGGTATAGAAGGTCACCAAGTTAGAAAGCCCCAGGTCCTAGCAATGGACAATCAATTGTACTGTGGGACCTCACCCCCAGGGTGATTTTTCCCTAGCATATCACTGGTCATGCGGTTTGGACCCCTGCTCTCTCCTCCCTAGAAATAACATCTAGGCCTCCGTTGTATATCAGCTCCAGGCCCAGATAACAACAAAACCAGCCTCAGGACCAGCTGCATTGAATAATGACCTACTGCCCTGGTACCAGCCAATCAATCAATGGAGACCACAACTCTGAAAGAACACACATGTAAAACTGCTGAATATTCTATTAAGATCTTTCCCTGGGACCTCCCCTAAAATCTGCCCTTAAAACCCTTAGGCTGGAGACCCCAGTGTGTTCTCCCTCCCAGGAGCACATCCATGCCTTTCCCTCTCCCTCCTCTCCACCCCCTCCTCCGCCCCCCAGGCACATTACCTTTATTTCCCCACTCCCAAGCTCCAAGGGCCCTTCCTTACCTCTATAACTTGTTTCCTGAGCCCACTTCTAGGAATTACTTTTTCTACCTCTATAATTTACCCAAAATGTTTTCTTACAGTTTGGGTCCTGCTCTGAATTCTTTCGTAGCCAGAACCCAAGTACTGAGGTTGCTGAACCAGTCAGACAACTGGTACAATTCCTGCCACTTACAACAGAATCAAACTGTTTCTCTTACCCTCTCCAATATGTTCAACTCAAATCTTGTTGCTGCAACACTGTGCTGGAATTTCTCCACTAGAAACCTGATTTCTATAAAGACTCTCTTATCTGTGAGTGACTAAGATGTTGTTTTCCAGGGGCTTCCGAACTGTGACTGAAAGGGCTAAAGCCACGGAAAGTCACTGCAGAGTCCACATCCAGGAGGAGGTCTCTGTATGCCTATTACCTGACACAAGCTGGGCAAACTCCCCCAGGTCTCCGGGGGTGTGGTGTGGGATCCCACAGCTCTCATTAAGGCACTTCTGTCCATTGATGGATGCCAAATTGTTATTGTTGAGCAGACACAAATGAGAGGCCTCTTATTCAGCCATGTTGCTAATGTCATTCAAAAACCCAGAAGTGTTATTTTAATGGAAATTCATCCATAAGGAAACAAGAAAATGGGGAATGAGTATCCCTTATCAATGATTTACTACATTTTCTTTCTTATAGAGCTTGCCCCCACCCCCCCACCCCCCCCCCAAACAGGTAACACAGGCCTTTCTTCTTACACAATTGGCCTTTTGTGTCATTTCCTCTTTCAAGTTTCCTATTTCTCTAAAAAACGTGGGGCCTCTCTTGCGCCAATCTATATTCATTATTCTCCTGGCCTGACACACTGCTATTACATTGGAATTTCCCTTTGACATACTTGTATGTCCTAGATCAGTGGTTGGCAAACTCACCAGTCAACCGCGAGCCGCAGTTTGCCACTCTGCTGACTAACGTGTTTGCCGACCACTGTCTAGATCAACCTTTCGGGCCTCGCGGACGACTGGTTGGCAACCGATGCTCTAGATTACAATTCTTTCTCTTTTTTATTTACTTCCTCATTTGCTGGAACATTACAGTTAGATGATTTTCTAAGAAAGGATTTTTAAAAAGATAACTTCATATCCTGTAAATCTCTGAAATGTTTTTATTGTGCCCTCTCACTTGATTACGTATGCATAAATCTAGGTTGAGAATCTTTCAGAAACACGAAAGCACTGCTCCCTTGTCTTCCAAAATTCAGTTCTCAATTTTATTCTTTTACATGTGACCCATTTTGGGAGATCTTTGTTTGTATGTTTATTTGTTTTGTTTTATCTCTGGAAGCTATTGAGATTTTTCTTCACAAGTACTCTGGAATTTAATAATTACCCACTTTCCTTGTTTTCTTTCTCTAAATTAGAAATTTTAATTATTTGAATTTAAAAATCTTTATTTGATCCACACAGGCTTTTATTATTTTTCTCTCATATTTCTATCTCAGTCTTTTTTGTGGAGTTTCCTCAGAGAATTATTTAACTTTATGTAATAATCCATCTGTGGTAGACACCAGCAGAGCAAGGGCAACATAGGTACAGAAGGTCACCAGGCTAGAAAGCCACAGGTGCCTAGAATTGGACAATTGTAGAGTGGGACCTCATTCCCAGGGTGAACTTTCCTTCCCTAGCATATTGCTGGTCATGCAGTTTGGACCCCCCCTCCCTAGAGATAACATCTAGGCTTCAAAGCTCCAGTACCAGAAAAGCGGCAAAACCACACAGGTGACACCTAGGCTGACTCCAGGAGCAGCTGCATTAGATAATGACACCCCCCACCCCTCCACCCCTGCCTCGCACTGGCCAATCAGTGGAGACCTGGACCCTGAAAGGACATATCTGGTGTTAGGTCTGATCAAATAATTGAATTGATATCCCCTCCCCTGAAAAATTGATCTTTAGATCATTTCCCAACTGACATTCCCTTTTGCTTAGACCACATTCCATTTGCTAACACCAGTAACTTTCCCCTCCCTACTTGTCCAGCACTCTGACCCACCCAGAGAATTCCCTGCCAAAAAAGCCCATCTAGAATCCTTTAAAATCTCTTATTCCCCTCATCCCTGGGGCGCTCACCCCATCCAGTTTCCGAATGATCTAACAAATTCATAATTCTTTACCCCTTTCAGCTCTCGCATACCTCCTTCAAGGACTCTGCTGAATATTCCATTGAGATCCACCCTGAGACCTCTCTGAAAATCTCCACCCTAAAACCCTTAGGCAGTCTCCCTCCTAGGAAATACCAAGGGGATATTTCAAAAACTTAGAACAAACTCACCAAAAATTCATCTGGAATATAAAGAACCCTGAATAGCTGCAGCAATCTTGAGAAAGAAGAATAATGTTGGAGGGATCACAATATCAGATATCAAGCTATATTACCAAGCCACGGTTCTCAAACTGGCTAGTACTGGCACAAGAATAGACATATAGATCAATAATGGAATAGAAAAGAGAATCCAGAAATTGACCCAAGCCATTATGCTCAATTAATATTTGACAAAAAAGCAAGAGTACACAAAGGAGTCAAGACAGTCTCTTCAATAAATAGTGTTGGAAAAACTGGACAGAAACATGCCAAAAAAAAAAAAATGAAACTAGACCACCAACTTACACCATACAAAAAAATAAACTCAAAATGGATATAGGACTTAACCGTAAAAAGGGAAACCATAAAAAAATTAGAAGAAGCAATAGGCAGCAAAATGGCAGACACGGTCACAGCAATGTCTTTACCACTACAATTCCTAGGGCAATGGAAACTAAAGAGAAAAATAAACAAATGGGACTACATCAAAATAAAAAGCTTCTGCACAGCAAAAGGAACTATCAAGAATATAACAAGAAAGCCCACTGCATGGGAGAACAAATTTGCCAATGTTATCTCTGATAAAAGTTTAATCTCCAAAATTTATAGGGAACTCATACAACTTAACAAAAGGAAGCTAAACAATCCAACCAAAAGACGGACCAAAGACCAACATACAGAAGGCCAAGAGACAAATGAAAACATGCTCAAAGTCACTCATCATCCCAGAGATGCAAATCAAAACAATGAGGTACCATCTCACACCTGTCAAAATACCTATCCCCAACAAATCAACAATCAACAAGTGCTGGGGAAGATGCGGAGAAAAAGAAACCCTTTTGCACCGCTGGTGGGAATGCAGACTGGTGCATCCACTATGAAAAACAGTATGGCATTTCCTCAAAAAAACTAAAAATGGAACTTCCATTTGACCCAGCAATTCCACTTCTAGGAATGTATCCCAAGAAAACAACAACACCAATCAGAAAGGATACATGCACCCTATGCTCATAGCAGCACAATTTACCATAGCTAAGATCTGGAAAAAGCCCAAGAGTCCATCAGCAAACAAGTGGATTATAAAACTGTGGTACATCTACACAATGGAATACGACGCTGCTATTAAAAAAAAAAGGAATTCTAGCCATTTGCAACAGCATGGATGGAACTAGAGAGCATTATGCTAAGCGAAATAAGCCAGTCAGAGAAAGATAAATATCATATGATCTCACTCATTTGTGGAGTATAATGAATAACATAAACCAATGAACAAAAATAAAACCAAAGACATAGAAGCATCAAATAGACTGTCCAATCTATGAGGGTAGGTGGGGATAAAGGGAGAAAAGATCAACCAAAGGACACGTATGCATGCACATGAGCAAAACTAATGGATATAGACAGTAGTAGAGTGAGGACATGTGCTGAGGGCGTGAGGCTGACTGGATAGAGGTCAATGTGAGGGCGGGGAGGGGGGAGGAGAAGAAGACTCGTGTAATTTTATTGTTTATTTTAAACAATAAAGAATTTAAATTAAAAAAAAAAACTGAGTCACAATCTCTCAATCAATTCCCAGATTTGAGCCTTATTACAAAACCCTTTAAATGAAGGAGATGGGTCCCCTTCAGAAATGAACTGGTGTGTAAAGCATGTCTGGCCATTTCTCCTTCCAAACTAACCTACAAGAGAACAACCTGTTGTATTGCTCAAAATTCTGTCCACTGGGAGGATTTTCCTTCACTATTGTCCTTCAGGAATGTTCCAGAATGGGGCTATTGTGCTACAGTCATTCACTTTCTTTTCAAAGAGTACAAACTTCCATTTACAATAAGATGAGTAAGTTCTGGGCATCTAATATTTAGCATGGTGATTATAGTTAACAGCACTGTATTATACACTTGAAAATTGCTAACAGGGTAAGTTTCTTTTTTCACACACAAGAAAATTTTATTTATGTGAGATGATGGATAAGTTAACAAACAATATTGTAGTAATCATTTCACAATATATATGTGCATCAAATCATCACATTGTACATCTTAAGTTTGTACAATGTTATATGTCAACTATATCTCAACTAGAGGTCCAATGCATGAAATTGGTGTACTCGAGGGGTAAAGGGTCCCTCAGCCTAGCCTGCACCCTCTTCAAGTCCAGGAACCCTGTGATCAATTGCCCCACAGAAGGATGCCCTACTCACTCGCCACAGCACCACCAGCCAAGTAGCCTGGGCCTCCCTCTGTGGGGCCAGGGCTCTGTGATCGGTCGCCCTGCAGAGGAAGGCCCTGCCTACCCACTGTAGCCTGAGGGTCTGTGACCTGGGCCTCCTTGTTTGGGGTAATCACAGAGTCCCCTCGATCAATCACCCTGCTGGCCGGTGGCCTGGGCCTCCCTCTATGGGGTTATCATGGGACAATGGCGGGCCCCCCAACCAACCACACTGCACCTGCCTTGGCTGGTCAGGCACCAGTGCATGTCATAGCGTGGTCGTCCAGTCGTTCTGCTGTTTGGCTGTTTGGTTGATTTGCATATTACGCTTTTATTATTACAGATAATGTGGGGGGGGGGGGGCGGGGGAGGCCAACAAGGGAGAAGCAAAAATGAAAGATACAGCCGAGACCGGTTTGGCTCAGTGGATAGAGCGTCGGACTGTGGACTGAAGGGTCCTGGGTTCGATTCCAGTCAAGGGCAAGTACCATGGCTGCGGGCACATCCCCAATAGGGGGCGTGCAAGAGGCAGCTGATCAATGTTTCTCATCGATGTTTCTGACTTTCTAGCCCTCTCCCGCTCTGTAAAAAGTCAATAAAATATATTTTAAAAAATAAATAAATAAATAATGTTTTTTTAAAAAAGAGTTCATAAACTAAAATTGCGTAAATTCAAAAAATTCATATGTATACAGCTTCAGAAATACAAAAGTATGCTCAACTAGTACATAGAATCCAGGAATATATCTACAGAAAAATTCAATGTTACCAATATTTGCTCCAGGAATATAAGGATAATTTAATGTTAGAGATTTTATTGATACGACCCAACACAGCAATAGGCCAAAACAAAAAAGTATTATTTCAATAGCTGATTTTTTAAAACTAATAAAATTTAAAATCTCTTCTTTTAAAATTCTTATTAATTGGGGTTAAAGGATATACCATTAAATAAAAAATATTATCTAACCCACCCAATAGCTAAAATTATATATAACCTTCAAAGGTTAGCTGTATTCCCAGTCATTATAAAATCAATAAGAAAAACACACCAGTTTTTAAATGGGCAAAGACATCAATAAGAAAAATCACAAAAGAATGAATAAATATATAGACACCAAAAAATTGAACATCACGAATAATCAAGAAAGAATAAAATACAAAGCTTTAAAACAATAGAAGCTAATCTTGACTGTCATATGGAGAATTAAAACACTTAAAACTGGTTCGAAGGTAAACTAGTAAAAACTTTCATAAAGAGAAATTTGGCAAAAACATATCTTTTCACGTGCCACATAATCAAGTCCATTGTGTTCTCTCCTCCTCCTCTATTCTCCCCTGAGTTGGTGTCTTCACCTTGTTCACTAGCCCGCATCCTTTTATCTCGTGTAAATGGCTTAAGTTTGCCATAAGCCTTCTAGCCCTGCTCCTGCTGCTTCATGGCATCTCTCAAAGAATTCTTACAGTTTCTGTCCTACTCTTAATTATTGTTCTTTAATCACTGATTCCAAACAAGTTCATCTTTTCATGTGGCATCACTGGCATTAAGTTAGAGACTGGCTAACTCTTAGCTCATATCTGATCCAAACAGCTCTGGTCAGGATAGCAGGGAGCATGGGCAGGACAAACACTCTGAGATTTCTAGTGCAGAGACACACGTGGGCGCACACACACACACACACACACACACACACGACCCTGGAAATCACCTTGGTGTCCCAATAATGGGGAGGGGGAAATGTAGAGCATATGGCAACGTGGAAACCACAGGTGATAACCTGAGAAAGAAATCTGGATAGTAAAGTCATAACTATTCTTAATTTTGTTTTTGATGGCTTCATATTTTCCCAAATCTTTATACTAAACATAATTTCTTTTATAATCAGAAAAAAAACAATTACTTTGTATGACAATTTTTAAAACTTTAATTTATAAATAGAAAACATTTTAGTTACCTTTCCAACATCACATCTTGTGCCTTCATTCACCATCCCAGGATCTGGAACGTCCGATCCTAGCTGAAAATCCACACCCCAACATTTGGTGCCTCCGCTGGGGGTCAGAATAATCGCAGGCACAATTCCAAATACAGGCATGTCTTGGACATTCTCACATTGAAGTTTTCCACATAAAGCATTTCTATAAAGATAGAAAAATAAATGTAAAATGCATCAGTGTAGATACAATAGAAGAATTACATATATGCACATAGACAGAGAGTGTACTGCTATTTAGCTGAAAGGAATCGCAACAGAAAGAGTGTGTGAGAGCAACAGAGATCAAATCAGCTCTCTTTAAATACAGCAGAGAGGAGCAGAGGTAAATGGATGCTGAGGTGCAAATTAGTAGGGTGCCAGGCGGTGCTGATGCTCCTTTTTGCACACCTAATCTCTCCTCACTATCTATCTAGGGCTCAAAAAAGTCTAATAAAGTTTCTTATAAACATGATATAACTTTATAAATAGAAAATAATAGAACTATATCAAAATAGAATTGTTCCCAGCCAGCATGGCTCAGTGGCTGAGCGTCAACCTATGAACAAGAAGGTCACATTTTAATTCCCAGTCAGGACACGTGCCTGGGTTGTGGGCTCCATCCCCAATGTGGGGCATGCAAGAGGCAGCCAATCAATGATTCTCTCTCATCATTGATGTTTCTCTCTCTCTCTCTCTCTCTCTCTCTCTCTCTCTCTCTCCCTCCCTCCCTCCCTCCCTCCCTCCTCTCTGAAATCAATAAAAATATATATTTTTTTAATTTCAACTATGTCTTCTTTAAAAAAGTATTGTAGGAAGAAAATTAGATTCTTTAATGTAAAATAACTAAGAAAGGACTCCACCCCTCTTGGCTTGGCTCTGAGTTACTTACTTGAAGACTCAATCCATAACTCATCAATACACCAAGACTGTATTGATCAATCCATAACTCATCAATACACCAAGGACCCCTAACATCAACTCTTATGATGCTGTATTGAAATTTCCTATTTAATTTATCACTTTTAAACTATAGGACAAGAACAATATAATAAAATACAAAAATAATTCTGTGCTTCTATGGACTTAGCAACACGACCTTTAAATGAAAGGAAGAAAAAGGAGGAAGGGTATTTGTTTGTGTTTCTTAGTGTAGAAGATAGATAAACAAAGTAGATTCTAACAGCCATTCGAATTCAGACAGGTAATGTCAAAAGGGGTGACTTATTTTACCAGTTCTCTTCAGTTTCCCTGAAACCTTATGTTGCAAAATTGTAAGCTTGAAAATTTTGGTATTTAAGGGGGAGAAAGTTGCGAGTCACAAGGAGTTATAAAATATGACTGGTCTTGTAGTCACTCATTCTCCTTTATAACCTCCCGTCACTTACCCAGTGGCACACTTCTTGTATTCATTACCAGAGAAGCCACAATTGCCAAATCTGTCACCTTTAGAATTCACATCAATGAAACAATCTCTTGGGGCAGCCTTGGCTTCTGTAATGTAAAAAAAAAAAAAAATTAAGTTCTGGCAATTTATTTTAGAAATAAAAGTATTCCCTATCATAGTCCATACAACTGGATGAACTGCCTTATTACCTTTGAAAAAGTTTCTAGCCTATGGGGGGGGGGCGGAATTTGTTACACACTTTATACTTAACAACCAACTGTAAAAATAAAGCTTAGGTTATGCTTAAAAGTTAGCCTAAACTCAAACATTCAAGGCCTAAAAGAGGTGCAACTATAAATAAACAAGATGAAACTATAAAAAAATTAAAACCCACACACAGTATGGGTAGCATTTTCAGCATGGTCATTCCACTACTCTCAAACACATATCTATTGTACTCCTGGTTAAATCAGGTGGGGAAAGGTTGATCAAAATATTGCCAGCTATTATTTGGTTTTTTTATTTAGCATATGTGGAAGCTTAATTTAGGCATTCCTAGTGATTAGACAGACTGACAGCCACGATGACTGATAAAGCGGCATTCCAGCCCGGCCGGTGTGGCTCCGTGCTGTCTCCTGTGACACTGAGACAGTGACTGTGAAAGAATGAAGTCCTGAAAGCTGAGATGGAGATATGTGGGAAGACCTGATGAAGCTGGGGACACTGAACCCCTAAATTCTGATGAGTCTTCTTTGCCAGGGTAGCAGCCTCTCCATCCCCATCTAAGGGGATTAGGCATGCACTGCCTGAGCACTCGAACAGAATCATCCAGTCTTCCGGGGTCTCAGGCCTGCCAGCCTGGGGACTGTAACTACACCATTGGTTCCTCTGACTCTACAGCTTGCTGACGTACCCTGCAAGGGATCTACCATTTTCTGTGATTTTGTGAGCCAAATCCTCATAATAACAGTGAATGCCTACCATGGGAAAAATCAAAATGTACCAGGTTATCTAAAGACTTGGAACAAGTAAAAAAATAAACAGCTAGAAAAGGTAAAAGTGGTTTCCTCAATAAATGCAGATATTACTTGCAAGTACACTTTAATTTTTCATAAAATCTTTAAATAATTTGGATCTTTCTGTGTAAATATACTATCTAATAAAAGAGAAAATGCAAATTTGACCACACCTTCACTACGCTACCAGCCAATCGGGAGCGGGGGACGGGGCTGAGCGACGAGCGGCCTCGCCCCTCACACCACCGCCACCGCTCCGCAGGGCCCTGGCCTGGAGAGCGGACACTGCACTGGCACTCCCAGCGGGCCCGCGGCACCCATTCCATCCCTCTGCAGGGCCCCGCGGAGCAGCCTGGGGAGCGGCGGTGGCACAAGAGAAGGGGCGGCAGCCCATTCCATCCCTCTGCAGGGTCCCGCGGAGCAGCCTGGGGAGCAGCGGTGGCACAAGAGAAGGGGCGGCAGCGTGAGGGGCGAGGCAGCAGTGTGAGGGGCGGGGGCCATTTATAGCCCTGGGGTTAGGCCACATGCTCTGTGGTCCTGGGTGCCTGCGGCTGCCTGTGGCTGCAGCCGGTCTGAGTGAAGCTGGCCCAGGTCCTGGGTGTCTATAGCTGGCCAGAGGGAGGGAAGCCTGGGTCCCAGGTGTGGGGCAAGGCAGAGGCAGTTAGGAGCAATCAGGCCAGCAGAGGAGCACTTAGGGGCAATCAGGCAGGTAGGCAGAGGTGGTTAGGGGTGATTAGGCAGGCAGAGGTGGTTAGGGGCAATCACGCAGGCAGGCAGAGGGGTTAGGAGCGATCAGTCAGGCAGGCCAGTGAGCAGTTAGGAGCCAGTGTTCCTAGATTGCGAGAGGGATGTCTGACTGCCAACAGTCAGACATCCCCGAAGGGGTCCCTGAATGATGGAGAGGGTGCAGGCTGGGCTGAGGGAACCCCCCCTCCATGCACAAATTTTGTGCACCAGGCTACTGGTAAGTTTAATAAAAATGAAAACTTTAAAAAGAGAATCATAAGAATTTTTAAACATCCTAAATATCTATCAGTAATAGAATAGATTACATTTATGTAATAGAATACTCTATTGCATTATGATCTAAATATAAATCTCAATATAGATGGATTTTGAGTGAACAATGAAAATAGCAGACCCCAATGTATATCCCATACTATTTTTATGAATTCATTAAAACTAAAATTTGATATTATGTATATGTATATATATACTGTAATTTTTATTTCCATTTTTAACCAAAACTAAAGCAAAAAAATAAATAAATAAAAGCAATCAATTATAAATAAAATATCTTACTTGAACCAAAGATGACTTGACACTGAGCATCATAATATTGGCACATCCCATTGTAACAATAGGCTTTGTTATTCTGGCAAGGATATCCATTCTGAATAAAAACATCTGGCTGACAGAACTGAGAAGTACCATTGCAATATTCTGGGACATCACATTCATTGGTTTTTCCTCTACATAAAGTACCTCCTGGAAGAAACTAGGGTAATAAGATTCATATGAAACAGGAATATCAGGATAATTCCCACAAATTAATCAGATTTGAAACTATGATATTTATATGTATAAAAGTTCTAATAACAACAAAAGATTAAATAACGCAATGGAAAAATGAATAGAGGCCAATAACAGGCAATTCATAAAAGTCATGAAATACAGGAAAAAAAACATAACCTCATTGATAAAAGAAATGCAGATCTGCCCTGCTGGCATGGCTCAGTGGGTGAGTGGCAACTTGTGAACTAGGAGGGCATGGTTCAATTATAGTCATGGCACATAATTGGTTGTGGGCTCAATCCCCAGTGTGGGGCATGCCGGAGGCAGCCAAAAAATTATATTCTTTCATCATTGATGTTTCTCTCTTTCTCCCTTCTCTAAAATCAATAAAAATATTTTAAAAAGAAAGAAATTAAACAGAGATATAAAAGCACATTAAACCTATCAAACTAACCAGGATTATAACACTTTCTAGAAACCAATGTTAATGTAAGGAAACAAGCATGTGACTAGACTGGTGGGTATAGAATGGGTAGAAAGTATGTAAAATGTGTGCCAAAAATATTAATATTCAAATACTGCCCCAACAATATTACTTATAAACAAAAGTAGGAAGCAATCCAAATGTCCATCAATTGACTAGGTAAAGAGATTATGGTATAACCATACAAAGAAGTACTAACTATACAACCATGTAGAACTTTGTGAGTGGAATAATACCCATTGTATCTTATTGAAAATACAAATAGGAAAAATATATGTGTCTATGTTTAGCAACTTAACCCCCCTCCATATGTGCATGTGCACACACAAATTCATACACACACATTCAAAATTATATTTATACGGAAAAAAAATAACTAAATTAATAACATATTTTCAAAAATGGCTATGTCAGGAAGGTTAAAATGATAGTCTTCCATTGTCTGTTTTCTATACTTTGGTATTGTGGAATTTTTAATAAAAAATATAGATTACTCTAAAAATTTAAAAATGTTTCTACTTAGGAAAAAAAATCTCATTAGACTGTAGTAAAGAGAATGTGATGCAAAACTGAAAACAACTGCCATAAAATGTTTCATTAAATCATGTAATAAAAATAATGCTCTCCTACAGATCAGAGAAAACAAATTTTGATATATAATACTGTTCCTTTTTCTATTTTTTTTTTCAAAATAGGGAGGAATTTCTTACCAAACAGTCTTTGCAACAGTCACCATATGCACATTCAGCAGATGATTTAAGCTTACAAGTACTTCCTTCACAACAAGGGTCCAATTCACATTCCTGTGAAAATAAAATGACTGGCAATAAAGAAGTGAGTTATTGTCATCAATATTCATTAATAAAATTCTTATCTTAGACCTCAAATCTATTTCTTTTTAATCTGGCAATAGCAATTAATCTCTGGAACTAGTCAGTTTGCTGTATTTGTCAGTGATTCTTTAGCTGCAACTACCAGGTCTCAACATACATCAAAGGACTGAAATCATCAAGAGTATGTGTCTTTGTCTGCTGGTACTGCCAGAAAAAAATATCACAGATGATGGCTTAAGCAAAAGAAATTTATTATGTCACAGCTCTGGAGGCTAGATATCTACGATCAAAGTTCTAGCCAATTCAGTTTCTGGTGAGGACTCTCTTCCTGGCTTGCAGACAATTGCCTTCTTCCTGTATTCTTAAAAGGCCTTTCTTCAGTGTGCATGTGTGTGTGTGTTCAGAGAAAGAGAGCAAGTGAACTTTCTAGAATCTCTTCTTATAATGACATCAGTCCTATCAAATCAGCGATCTGTCCCTAAGATCTATCCCATATCAATTCAGGGGTAATTCATTTAGTCCACACTAGTGTATTTAATCATCACAGGAAATTAAGCATCCATGAATGCATTTCTCTTCATGCTCAGGGTCTGACTTCTCTGATGAGTGGGTCTTCACCCTATGTGGACATTCCTTTTTTTTTTTAATTTAAATTCTTTATTGTTTAAAATATTACATGAGCCTCTTCTTTCCCCCATTGTCCTATCCTCAGCTCCCTCAACCCCCAAGCACAAGCCCTCACCCTCCTACTATCTGTGTCCATTGGTTTTGCTCATATGCGTGCATACACGTCCTTTGGTTGATCTCTTATCTGCCTTCCCTCATAGGTTATACAGTCTGTTCAATGCTTCTATGTCTCTGGTTCTACTGTTATTCATCTGTTTATTTTGTTCATTATATTCCACAAATGAGTGAGATCATGTAATATTTATCTCTCTCTCTGATTGGCTTATTTTGCTTAGCATAATGCTCTCTAGTTCCATCTATGCTGTTGCAAATGGTAAGAATTCCTTCTTTTTTACAGCTGCATAGAATTGCTCTGTGCAGATGCACCAGTTTTCTGATCTACTAGTCTGCTGATAGGCATTTAGGCTGTTTCCAAATCTTAGATATTGTAAATTGTGCTGCTATGAACATAGGGGTGCATATATCCTATTGGATCGGTGTTTCTGTTTTCTTGGGATACATTCCTACAACTGGAATCACTGGGTCAAATGAGAGTTCCATTTTTAATTTTTTGAGGAAATGCCATTCTGTTTTTCATAGTGGCTGCACCAGTCTGCATTCCCACCAGCAGTGCAAGAGGGTTTCTTTTTCTCCGCATCTTCCCCAGCACTTGTTGATTGTTGATCTGTTGGTGATAGGTATTTTGACAGGTGTGAGATGGTACCTCATTATTTTGGTTTGCATCTCTGGGATGATTAGTGACTGAGCATGTTTTCATACATTTCTTGGCCTTCTCTATGTCCTCTTTTGAAAAGTGTATATTTAGATCCTTTGCCCATTTTCTGATTGGATTGTTTATCTTCCTTTTGTTAAGTTATATGAATTCCCTGTAAATGTTGGAGATTAAACCCTTATCAGAAATAATATTGGCAAATATGTTCTCCCATGTAGTAAGCTTTCGTGTTGTTTTGTTGATAGTCTCTTTTGCTGTGCAGAAGCTGTTTATTTTTATGTAGTCCCATCTGTTTATTTTCTCCTTCATTTCCTTTGCCCTAGGAGTTGTAGCAGTAAAGATACTGCTACGACCTATGCTGCTATTTTGCTGCCTATGGCTTCCTCCAAGATTTTTAAGGTAAAAAATTTTTACGGTTTCCCGTCTTATATTAAAGTCCTTTAGCCATTTGGAGTTTATTTTTTGTGTATGGTGTAAGTTGGTGATCTAGTTTCACTTTTTGTATGTAGCTGCCCAATTTTCCCAACATTATTTATTGAAGAGACTGTCTTGACTCCATTGTATGCTCTTGCCTCCTTCATCAAATATTAATTGAGCATAATGGCTTGGGTCGATCTCTGGGTTCTGTTATGTTCCATTGGTCTATATGTCTATTCTTGTGTCAGTATCAGGTAGTTTTGAGAACAGTGGCTTTTTATCTTTCTTGGCTTCTTCATCCCACTATGGGCCACCATTTCTCTCCTATCCTACAAGCTCCCACCCACCGAGACACCTACTCTCCTATGTTCCAACTGATATCTTCAGCTCTGAACTGTTCAGGAAAGGAAGGAAAAACAGAAGAGAGAAGAAGATAGGGGAAAGGAAGAAAAGTGAGAAAGGAAGGAAAACTAGCTTCCTTATTTCTTATTAAAATAAGATTTCAACTTTGAAGGAAACTGGGTTAAAAAAAAAATACATGGAACTCTTTGCGCTAGTTTTGCACCTTCCTAACGGCAGAGTGGTGATTGCAGGGGGGAAGAGGGAGTGGAGGTGGAGGAAGACATAGAGGGATAAATGGTGATGGTGAGAATAAATAAATAAAAAAAGAAAAAATTAATAATAAATGAACTATAATCTATACCTTACACCAGTGGTCGGCAAACTCATTAGTCAACAGAGCCAAATATCAACAGTACAATGATTGAAATTTCTTTTGAGAGCCAAATTTTTTAAACTTAAACTTCTTCTAATGCCACTTCTTCAAAATAGACTCGCCCAGACCACGGTATTTTGTGGAAGAGCCATACTCAAGGGGCCAAAGAGCCGCATGTGGCTCGTGAGCCACAGTTTCCCGACCATGGCCTTACATCATACAAAAAATTTAAGTCAAATGGATCACATACCTAAATGTAAAAGTTATAACTATAACGCTCCTAGGAGAAAACATCTGCAACCTTGGAACATACCCATAAAAACATAAATTAATAAAATTGCCTTCATCAAAATATAAAACTTCTATTTTTCAAAACATACTGTTAAGGCAATTAAAAAATAAGCTACAGACTGGGAGAATATATTTGCAAGTCATATATCTGACAAAGGATTTGTATCCAGAATATAAGTACTGTCCAAATTCTATTATAAGAAAAAACTTAATTTTTTAAATGGGAAAGAGCTTAACTGACATGTCACCAAAAAACACAGATGACAAGCTAAAAAAATTCTCAAAATCATAAGTCATTAGGGAATGCAAATTCAAACCTCAATGAGGTACCACTTCACACCCAATAGCACAGCTAACACTGAAAAGACTGACTGCATGAAGTAGTGGCAAGGATGTGAAAGACCTATAACCCTCATACACAGATGGTGGGAATGTAAAATGGTACAACCACTTTAGGAAACAGTTTGAAAGTTCCTTAAAAAGTTAAATATATGCTTACCATATGACAAAGGAATTTCACTTAGGGTATTCACCCAAGAGAAATGGAAACATAAATTCATGTAAAAACTTCTAAGTGAATGTTCAAGCAGCTTTTTGTATTAATAGCAAAATACCAGAAACACCCCAAATATACATCAAGAGATGAATTGACAAACTGTAGTTTATCCATAATATTCAATGGTGAACAACAATACAAACAAATGAATTACTGACACTGTAGCAATGTGGATAATCTCAAAAGAATTATGCTGAGTGAATGAAGCTAGACAAAAAAAAAAGAGTATTCCACTTACATGAAACTCTAGGAAATGCACACTAATGTGTAATGTCAAAAAACAGAACAGTGATTGTCTGAGGAGAATGGGAAAAAAGAAGGGGTGGAAAGAAGGGATTACCAAGGGTTGCAAAGAACTTTTTGAATGATATGTTATCTTGATAGTAGTGACAGTTTCACATCTTTATATATAAAAGCCGACTAATCAGAATGCCAGAACAACCTATTGCTATGATGTATACTGTGGCCCCAATCTGCCCCCCAACTCTGAGTGGGGGTGGGGCCAGCCAGTCAACTGCCTGCAGCCCCTTCCCCAGCCAGCCCCGCCCTCGATCAGGGTGGGGGTGGCAGTTGGGGGTGGGCCAGCCAACCTTCTGCAGCCCCTGGCCAGCTCGGACCCTGACTGGCCCCAGTCAGGGCATGGAAACCGGATCCCACCCACGCACAAATTCATGCACTAAGCCTCTAGTATGTATATAATGTGTCAAAAAATCAACTTGTATGCTTTAAACATGGGAAGTTTATTACTGACCAAGTCTTCAATTGCCTATTTCTTACCTTTTGCTTTGTCTTGACCAAATTTTAATAAGGCTTCCTTCTTTTATATAGGTCCCTGGACTCTGCATGTCCCCCTCATCAGCTAGCTTCCACTGGAAATAAACTGACCACAGCAGAACACTTTCCTGTCAGTCCTCACTTGTTATTCCCCTTGCTTCTCACCTTCTCCTTAAAAGATTCTGCTTATCTCTGCTTTGCCCCCACCTTTACCCTATTAAAAAAAACCTTTTTCTCTTTGATTCTGAGATATTTCCAGATTTCGGAGATCAGAGTGCTCTCACTATTACAATAGCCTTTCCTTATCTGAGTCCTAATTTAGTTTTTTGACATTGTATTCAATTATACTTCAATAAAGCTGTTAACTTTTTTTGAAAAAAGAGTAAGATGGCTTCATTAAAAAAGAGAGAATTAGAAACAGTGTATACATGTATTCTGATTATGATAAAAATATCATTTTTAATGGTTTTGTAATAAACTAACAATTAGTGGACAGAAATTAGTTTTCTACTTCAGTCCACATGATCCCCTCAATTAAAGAGTAATGTAAAATTTTTTAATTTAAAAAACACTATTAAAAAGTATAAAGAAGCTATGATGATAATTTTGAAAAAGAAGTGCTACTAGTCAAATACAAAATTCAAAAACTCTTAAGAAAAATAACTGATAAATTTGCCTTCATTTAAATTTCAATATAATAAAAACACATGCGATAAAAAGCTAAATAACAAGAGGAAACCCAGTGTAAACTGTAGACTTTGGGTGATAATTATGTATCACCGTAGAGCCATCAACTGTAACAAAGGTACCACTGTGCTGCAGGATGTGGACAATGGAGAAGCGCTCCTGTGAGAGACAAATGGAACTCTCGGTACTTTCCACTCAAATCTGCTTTGACCCTAAAACTGCTCTAAGAAACGAAGTTGCCTTATTTTTTTAAGCTTAATGATAAGCAACAGACAGGAAATATTAGAACATATTCACAAAGAACTTTTCCTATAAAACCAGTTGCTAGAAATAGATTTTTAAAAATCAATAGCACAACATATAAACTTATGCTGGGTATAAAATAATAACTCCTAAAAGAACAGTATGCATATGATCTAAAAGCATATCAAAAGTGATAAAAACTAAATGAAACTTGAAGCAAGCATAATCTGTTGAGAAGATATATGAGAGAGCTATAGCTTATGGAAGTTCTCTTTAAAATCCTACAGGAAGAACTCTATCCTATCTAATAAAAGAGTAATATGCAAATTAACTGTACCTTCACTACACCCACAAGCCAATCATAGCAAGTATGCAAATTAACCCAACCAAGATGGCAGTTAATTTGCATAGCCACACAAAGACTGTGTAGAAGGAAGCCAAGAACTGCAGAAGGGAGCAGAGCTGCAGAGAAGTAAGCAAGCGGGCAGGGGAGAAGGGAAGGAGCAAGGCAGGAGAGAAGGGAGGGAGCTTTGCTCAGGCTGCAGTAAGCTCTATTCTTGAAGGAATCTTCCTGCAACAGGTCTCTAGTGTTAATAATAAAGTGCTATGGTTCTAACTTCCTTTTTCCTTCTATAAATACCTCTCTATTTTGGCATATAGGCCAGAATGTACACATATGATCATGTGATTTTTGTCCTTCATTTTGTTTATGTGATATATTACATTTGTTGATTTGCTAGACTTGCATCTCCACTGGGTAGTAAGGGTGGGAATAAGGGACATCTGTCATACTATCAACAATAAATGTATATTTTGTAAGAATAAATTATTTTTAAAAAGATAAAATATGTAAGGATAAAGAACTGAGAATGCCTGGAAAGGTAAAGAGTTTGGTCATCCTAATAGCATAATGTTAATATAGAAAATAAACATGCTTTATTAGGCCTTATTTTTCTCATTCGAAAATGAGAATATAAAAAATATCAATCTGGGTTACTGCGAGAGAATTACAGCATGTAAAATTGAGAAGTCCTGACATGCAGCAATAATGCGATGAAGGGTAATTACAATTTCATCATATAATACATACTGCCTTTCTAGAATGGGAAGTCTTCTGGCAAAACCAGGTGTGGTCAGGTGAAGAAGAACTTGTGGGAAAGATTGAGAATAGAGTGAAGCTTACACAAAAATGAACCAATTTCTTTAAAATTTAATGCTAAGCCTAGAAGGAGGCTATTTGGAGAGGAAAATGACTAAAATACAGAACAATAGTAATAAAGATGAGCATAGGCTTATGGAAATAAGTATGAGCATCAGGTATGATAAAACCACAGATCAGTATGTAAACTGGAGGTTAATTAAAGGAGGATGCTAATTTCAGTGCCAAGAACTTTGTTAATGAAGGGCTCTGGAGAATGAGCAAGCTTCAATTTATTATTAACATGAGTTCAACCAAATAAATATTTCTGCCATGGCTGTGCCAGTCAGAATGTGAGAGTTTACCAGGAGAGCCAAGTGAAAAACCAAGTCATTCTTTAAAGTAAATAAACGACCCAATAACCATAACAGAAATGGTAGAAGCTAGCAAAAAAATCAAGAAAGAAAGAATTGGCATGGCGCTTTCCTCGACATCAAAACAGATGACACCATTAGTTATGTTCTGGGGAGGAGATGTTCCAATCCCAGGAACAGGTCCCCACAAGGAAAATGCCAATCCTCTTTCTGCCACTAAGTTTTACTTTAACGCCTATGTCAGAGTTGCCCACAGCAAGCCATTTAATTTCTTGCAAACCCTGAAGTAATATGACAAAGCAAAAAGCAAACATATAACTGACCTTTGGAGAACCACAGTCACACTCTTCCCCGGGGTCCACCAACTTATTGCCACAGAAAGGAGCACTATAGGCTTCATCAGGCTTGGGAATATTAAGAAGGCAGTTTCCTCCTTTATTTAAAGTTAACTTCTCAAAATCCTCCGCACTGCAACTGCTGAAGTTCCTGGAACCTCTATAATAAACATCAAGAAAAAGAGCTCAAGTCACAGCAATTACTTTTTTCAAAAAATTTAAGTCATGTCTTCAACCAATTAGAAATGAATATTTAAAACGTCAATTAATAACCTAACCAAAATAGAGAGAAATGAGAATTAATGTCGATTTCTAAAAAATATATAACATTATTTCAGTTACTATATAATAATTACTATTTGAGTTACAATATATTATGCCTCTATGAAAAAAATCTTCCAAACAATCACTTTCATTGAAATACAAAATCATAAATCTTATCAGAAGACAGTTTAAAAATTATCTAGTCCTATCCAGAATTAAGTTTTATTTATCTTCCATAGTAAAAGGTCTTCAAGTATTTGGAGCTAGCTATACGTTTACCCAATCTTCTTTTCACTTACTGTTTTACTAAATCACTATAAAATATCTTCACATAATCCCACTAACTATTTTTATTTTTGAAGACTAGTGGGAAACACACCCATACATACAACAAGAATCTTTTAGAAATCCAAGTCACATTAAAATTTTATCAGGGGAATTTTGTGCCCTGAAAGAATCTCTTCTTCATCAGGTTGAGCAATGTTGCCAAAGTAGCAGTGGGAATAAAAACGGTTGCATTATAGTGTTTGAGGAAGCATGCGTATCTATGTTGAGTCTCTGTAAATCTCAGGAATCTAAGGAACAGTTCCTTTCTGTGAAATTTTGTCCCCCGGGTATTCAGTTTACACTCTTCTTTGCTAACTGACCCAAAATCTCCAGGGAAGGAGACAGTTCTGGCTCCAGGCTCTTGGGAATGGAAGGCAGTCTGTCTAGAACATTTTGGTACTGATAACTACTATTTGACAAAAAGGTATTTGAATGTGAGATGCTGAAGGGTTTTAACAGATTGGCAGAGAAGAAACATGAAAAATCAATTGCCTGTTACGAAAGAATGAGTAAAGACAATATTTTGACTCGTACAGAAAGGAAAGGCAGGACACAAGCCTTTTTGACAATTAACACTTGTTTTCCATATTCTTCTTTTTCTTGCTACTCTCTGTTTAAGAATATTATGAGGAGTCTTTTTTTACAATATCATTCATTCAACAAATATTTGTTAAAAGATTTCTTATATTCAAAGCACTCTTCTCTGTTAAGAGATGAAACAGTAAACAAAGCAGACAAAATCCCCAACCCTGTGAAGGTGACATTCTAGTGAATGAGACTGTAAATTTAGTAAGTAAATTCAAGCCCTAGCCAGTTTGGCTCAGTGTATAGAGCATCGGTCTTCGAACTGAAGGTTCCCATGTTCGATTCTGGTCAAGGGCACATGCCCAGGTTGTGGGCTTGATCCCCAGTAGGGGGCGTGCAGGAGGCACCCAATAAATGATTCTCTCCTATCATTGATGTTTCTCTCTTTCTCTCTCTCTCTCTGTCTCTCTCTCTCTCTGTCTCTCTCTCTCTGTCTTTTCCTTCCTCTCTGAAATCAATAAAAATATATTTAAAAGATACTTAAGTAAATTCAATAGTGTATTAGTTGATAAATGCAATTGAGAAAAAAGGTAAAGAAGTGAAAGGAATGACCTGTGTAGGCAAAGAAGCGATTGCAATTTTTAAAAGAGCAGTTGGGACAGGCATTTCAAACATTGTGACAATTGAATCAAAACTGGCTATCTGGGGCAAGAAAACATTAAGGGAGAAGGAACAAGTACTAATACCCTAAGATAGAAGCCTGCCTGGCATGCTCAAGAAAAAATAAAGAAGCCAGAAAGGTTGGAGTTGTAGTTAGTAGTGAAGGAATGGGTAATGTGAGATATCATCAGCAAAGGTGGGGATAGGCCATTGTAAGAAAGTGAGGTTTTACTATGAGAGAAAGGAGGAGATTGAGGAGAGGGAGAAGGGAGAGAATGACAATAGAAAGTGTTGAGGAGAAACCAAGATGGCAGCATAAGATATACACCTGTACGTGCTGCCTCTCATAACACACCAAAACTACAACTAAAAGACAAAACGTCTATCACCCAGAACCATGGGAAAGTTGACAGAGTAGTTGTACAACTAGAAGGAAAGAGAAAAGAGCATTGAGATTAGGCAGGATGTACACAGGCGCGGAAAAGCAGAGGTACGGAGGTGTGCGAATCGGGCTGGCGACTGGGTACACTGGGTGTTTTTTTTTTTCAACCCGAAGGGAGACACAAGCTCCCGAATGCTCTGAACCCCAGTTTCCGGCGAGACTCTTGGGGACCCAGACTCCTATGGGGAGAAGTGGCACTGTCTGCCATCGGGCGGGTCAGAAAGTGAGGGTGGCTCTCCTGCAGAGCTGCGTGCAGAAATCATTGTTTACTGCACTGGGGCACAGAAAGCAGGGACACAGAGAAGGTTGACTGACAGCCATCACTGTTGGCCATGCCCTAGTGATTCCCTGAGACCCCACCACACCCAATTTAGAAACCCACCCAAACTGTGCGCAGCAGCTTTTGCATATGAATGGCCTGCCCTATCGCAGCTTAATCTAACAAACTGCACCTGGGTCAGATCCAAAAATTCCAAACCCCAAGCAATGAGGAGAAATCTGCAGATCTTGCTGTAGCTCTTGCTGGGTGGCCTCAGACAGTAGTTGACCCGCACCTCCTTGGAGGTCCAGCAGCCAGTTTATATACTATTCAGTATGAGACAACACCAGATTTCAACTCCTCACATCGATAAATGACACACTAAGAGGCAGACTCAGTGAGCACCAAAGTCCCACTAAAGCAAGTCCTGCCCCATAAGGGTATCTCCAGCACAGCAGTTCTTCCATTATAGACACTGCGAGTCCTCACAGACAATTAGCCTGGAGGTCAGTTCCTCCCATTGTACCAACAGCAATCAAGGCTAAAGTACAAGACTGTGCACTCAGCCCACAAAGGGGTGCACCAAGAGTGTCTACCTCAGGTGATTGGGGAGGCTGAACCACTGGGTCCTATAGGTCACCTACCACACAAAGCCACTCCATTAACACAGGGAAGCAGCCAAAATGTGGAGACAAAGAAACATGTCACGAATGAAAGAAATGGAGGAAAGCAAACTACTGGATATAGAGTTCAAAACCACAGTTATAAGGTTACTCGAGAATCTTCTAGAAACCTCTGAGGAACTTAGTCAGACCTTTAATGATCTTAATGACAATGCCAAAAATTAAAAAGGACCAGTCAGAAATGAAGCATACACTATCTGAAATAAAGAATAATATACAGAAATTCAACAATACACCAAAGGACCCCAAGAATCAAACCAAAGATTTGAAGTATGAGGAAGCAAAAAATACCCAACCAGGAAAAAAAAAAAGGAAAAAATATGAAGATAGTGTAAGGAGTCTCTGGGACAACTTCAAGCGAACCAACATTCAAATTATGGGGATGCCATAGGAAGAGAGCAAAATATTGAAAACCTATTAGAAGAAATAATGACAGAAAACTTTCCCTACCTGATGAAAGAAACAGAATTACAAGTCCAGAAAGCACACAGAACCCCAAAAAAGGAATACAAAGAGGACCACACCAAGAAACATCATAATTAAAATGCCAAGAGCAAAAGACAAAGAGAGAATATTAAAAGCAGCAAGAGAAAAACAGTTATTACCTACAAGGGAGTGCCCATATGTCAGCTGATTTCTCAACAGAAACTATGCAGGCCAGACGGGAGTGGCAAGAAATATTCAAAGTGATGAATAACAAGAAACTACAACCAGTATTACTCTACCAAGTAAAGCCATCATTCAGAATTGAAGGTCAGATAAAGAGTTTCACAGGAGGAGGAGGAGGAAGAGGAGAAGAAGGAGAAGGGGAGAAGGAGGGGGAGGGGGAGGGGGAGGAGGAGGGGGAGGGGAGGAGGAGGGGGAGGAGGAGGCAAAGATAAAAATTATGAACAACCAATACATATTTATCAACAAATGAATCTAAAAAATACAGTGAATAAAAAATCTGATGAACAAAATAAACTGGTGAATATAATAGAATTAGGGGCATAGAAAGGGAGTGGACTGACAATTCTCAGGAGGAAAAGGGTATGGGGAGTGTGGGAAGAGACTGGACAAAAATCATACACCTATGGATGAGGACAGTTGGGGGAGAGGTAAGGGCTGAGGGTGGGGTGAAATCTGGGCAGAGGGGAGCTATGGGGGGGGGGGAGGAACAACTGTAATAATCTGAACAATAAAAATTTATTTTAAAAATAAATAAAATAAAAATAGCTTCTCAGGAAAAAATGATTCAAAAAAATACAGGAAAGCCAGAAGAAAAATCAAAAAATGACTTGAAAGATTACCACCAAAGGACACAACAAGTTAAACTTCTAGCACACATCCTCACCATCTTTTTTCAATGTTCATATTTTTAAAGATAGTTATAATTCCCACTATGATATTTCATATATTCATTTTTCACATGGATAAGTATATTTTTATATCAACATATTATTAACCACTAGTGATTCACAAAACACACTCTTCAGTGCCCTGGAACTTCTAAGGAGGTACTTCAGGAGCCTGGGCCAACCGAGGCGCAACAGGCAGGTGTCTCGGACCCCTCATACTTTCAGTGGCTCACAAAAATGTTGAAAGTTTATTTTAAAATCCGAAGAAGAAAAATGGGAAGTCACAATAATGAATATTTAATAATAAATCCAGCCTCTTGATTCTGAGACATCTTGCACTTTATACAAATAAAAACAGGTTTTTCCCTCACATTTTTTCAAAATGGTTGTAACTGGTTTATTGGGAATCTATTTATTTTTTACACTTTTAACTATATTCCTAATACTATTTAATTGATTCCCTTGCTGCTCAAAACTAGACAATAATATCATCTGAGTTTTCCCCTTTTCAAGTAATTATTCCTAAATATTTTCCTTATTCTGTTGCAAAACAAGATAAAGTAATGGGACTGACAAATCTTCTCCCCATCCTTTTCCGCTGTGCTCTACGCCTGGTGGCTAATGACCCACATGGACTGTACCCAATAAAACACAGCCAAATAAGAGGCACTGACAGATAAGAAGGCAGTAGGAGAGAGAATAAGGCAGATTAATTCCTCCAGATCCCTCTCCATCGGGTCACCATTTCAATGTCTGTAGGGCTATTCCCTCCTATAGCTATTATCTCCCTCTCTAAGAGCCAATTGCATTCCCTCCCTTTATGTCTTTTACATCCCTAGAAGGTTATATTTTTCAGTTAGCCAAAACAAAATTATTTGCAGCTCTTCTCACGGGAAAATGGTAGATTGCCTAATATTTGATATCATCTAATACATGTTTAAGTTTTAATATGTAATAAATTTTATTTTTTTAAATATGTTTTTACTGATTTTTGGAGAGAGGAAGGGAGAGGGATAGAGAGATAGAAACATTGCTGAGAGAGCAGAACATTATGGATTGGCGGCCTCCTGTACACCCCCTACTGGGGATCCAATCCCAAAACCCAGCATGTGCCCTGACAGAATCAAACCTTTGGTTCCTGGGTCAATGCTCAACCGCTGAGCCATACCAGTCAGGCATATGTAGTAAATTTTAAACGTAATATTCACAATAACGTTACCTTCAAAATACTTTCTAATAACTTTAGACTTCAGGTCTCTGACACAGATTTACTTAGGAGAGTGTTTTAAAGTTATCAATTCATTTAGGGGGTTTTGTTATCAATATCTATCTAGTTTTATCACTTTCTGGCCAAAAAATAAGACTATCCCTGTTTCTGCTTTTTGGAAATTACATAAGTCTTCTTTTGATAAAATATATGGTCAATTTGACACCTGAAGTTTTACTTACAAAATTAACCGTAGTAATATTTATTTAAACCTCTATAATCTTAAGGACTTATCAGAATTTTAATATCGTAATTTATGGCCCAATATTTGGATTTTCTGCAGCTTGATCTCTGAAGCTGCTTACAAAGCATAACTTGCCCTTTTGGGTTCAGGACCCACCCACAGAGTAAGCAGCTGTATTGTTTGTTAACCATACTCCTTGCATCACTGTTAAATAACGCTTCCTGTACTATAATTGTGTGATAAGAAAGCAGCCTTTTGTTCTACGACCTGGGCTGAAACTAGGATGTTGACAAATGCTTAATCATATATTACCTATTGACCTCATCTCAAACCCCACATGTTTGGCCACTGAGTCAGCCAACTGTTAAAAGCACAGTTGGGGCCACCAATCAGAAAACAAATCATGTAAGTTCACGGTCTCGTTTCCACTAGCAACCCATCTCTTTTATTGTCAGCTCCTTACAATTTTTGCTTTATAAACCTTGCCTTATCCAATCCATTTTGGAACATCTCTTTGGTTCATAGTGAGGGCTACATTTCCTGGTTTGCAAATCATTATCTGAATAAACTCACTTTCAATTTTTCAGAAAGCTTCTTCCAGACTTCTGTTTACATTTTATATGTGTGTTTTTACCTGATCTATCAATGATTAAGAAAGAGATTTTAAAATTTTCTCTAATTTATGGGAACATTTTTCCTTGAGGTGCTTTTTACATTACGTATTTTAATAATGTAAAATTAAAAAAAACTATGACAAATGTTCATTAATGATTATATATCTCATAAATGAAAAGTGATAATTTTTGTCTTATTTTGAGTCTCTTTGCTACAGGTACGTTTCCTGAATATAATTATAATGGTTTGTGGCCTATTACTGATGTATTTATTATGTTAATATGTTGTCTCCTCTCATTAAAATGTAAATTCTGTAAAGGGCAAGTCTTTATCTAACTCACTGAGATAGTCTAAGTGCCTAAAACAAAGTCTAGCACATAGTGCTCAATAAATATTTGATGAGTGAATGAAGTATGGGTCATACCATTTTAAATTCCACTACAGCATTGTTTCATGACATTCTTTCCTCTTACTGTTCCTTTTTTCATTAGTCTCTTATTTTACATCACCGTTGATTATTTCTTTTCCCCTGAATCTATGTCTTCCTCAACTTTACTGTCAGCCATAGCAAACACTGAACTTACTTCCCTGTCCAACAGAAAATATTTTGCAAACATGACTTTTCTTGTGAATATAATTAAACTTTTATGGAGGATAGTTTTTTTCATAAGTGCTATTCTAATTCTTCCATGTCTATTTTTCAGCCTAGTATTTGCTCAAAAACCAATAAAGTCTGCAGTAAAGCCTGCCTGAGTTCTTCCCTTTTATACCAGGATGTGATTACAATCATATTCTCACATCTAAAGTGCAGGCTGATAGAAGTTTTATTATTTTTCCAGTCGCCTAGAAAACTGAGGAAAATAAAAAAGGGAGTGAATTCGTAGGGCCATGGATATTCCCCATATTAAATCTTCATCTGTGTTTGTTAAAGATGAACATCTTTCATATCTAATTTTTTCTCTGACTCAGCTTCTAATCCACACACGCACTGTGGTCATGTCCTACTAAAGTAGGATGGAACCTTGTTGCCTTATGAGAACCCCGCATCAAAAAGAACCCAACTCAATGGTTCTTGTTCAGCCTTAGACGCTCAATTGTAACTATTTTTGAACCCTGGCAAACAAAGGAAGGGGTTCTAAGATCACAGGCTCTTGGCCCAGATTTTTTATTTCAAATCCCAGCTTCACCACTTCCTTAGATGTGTGACTCGTTTCCTCATCCATTAGAGATAACAAAATACCTACATCTCATTAGGTTGTTGCACATTAACTGATTGATACCTGTTAAGTGCCTAGAACATTGTCTGATACAGAAAAAAAAGTTCATTAAATGTTAACACTTCTTTCTCCTTCTCTTTGTCTTGCCTCTCACCTTTATGTATGAAATTGGAAATGCTAGTACTACGTCAAGATCTACTGACAGTAACAACACAGTGTTTTCTCATGAGGTTTGAGTAAATGTTTCATATAGTCCTTCAATCTATATTCTAACCTGCACTGAATCAAACAGAATCCCTTCCCTAATTTGTAATTTAGATGTAAATTTTTCCACGTTCTTATATCTTTTGGTCTGTCAATTGGTTTAAAGAAGAGTGTAGCTACATATCTGTGCCTAAATAAATATTTCTTGCTGAAAGCTCTGTGGAATTATTTATTTAGTTTAAAAATAGACTTCTCAATGGTATATCAGGTAATTAATTTCAGGAAGCCAGAGATAATTTTTCCTATTTTTCAACACAGACATGAGTACATTCCAGAGTTTAAGAAATACTGATCTGCAATACCATCTTATAAAGAATAAGAAGAACTCAATTACTTACGATGCTCCTGAATTCATAATGCAGCTCTTTGCTCCACAAACACAATTTCTCCCATCATCATGATTCATTCCAAGGTTATGACCCAACTCATGAGCAACAATGGATGCAAATGTCTCCACTGTGATTTGCCCAAACTGTCCAAACACAAGAAAGTATTACGTAGGTTTCTGAGCAAAAGGATATGTTCTGTTTCTTAAATTATTTTTTCACAAAAGGAAATTTATCAAAATAATGTTAATAATCTATATGATAAATCAAGCATCCAACATCAGTCCTTACACATTCCAGCCTAGTAAGAAACTCATGTGCCTTAACACACTGATGAAGACAGACCCTTTAAGCAACAGATCAAATACTTTAGCACCAATAGATTATTCATGGTGATCGATAGGAAAACAAGTTCATGGTTCTAATTTGATTCTCTTAAGTGAAGTCTCTACTTCCTCATCCACAAAAAGTAAGGAGCTAATAAATATTAGGATACTTAATCCAGGCTCTAGAGAAACAACTCATCTATCACTTCTACACAGTCCCTCATAATACTCAAAATACAGTTTTAAGGATGAGGGAAGGAAGTATAGAGTCAAGAAATACTTGACATTCTCCTAATGCTGATGGCCAAAGGTGAATATCAGGAACAAAAATGTACCACGTTAATCCCGCCTGCATGGCTCCTTGAACACACCGTTCCCACAAATGCCATTCCTGCAGTTCCACCAAAACCTTTCTTCCTAAATAAAGAGAAAAGGTGAAAGTTATAACAAGCAACATTTTAAAGCCTTGTCTCTTATTATCGGAGAATGAGATTAATATTACAAATTCATTTTTTAGAAAAATGAAGATACCAAACCAAATTTTTGCTACCTTCAAATGAAAAACCTCCCAAATGTCTTAGATTTATTTATGCAAAAATTCTAGTGAGAGACAGGGAACAAACTCAGTGAATATATGCACACAGGAGGCTGCAAGCCAGGAAGCACAGGGAATAGTCAGTAAGGTCACCGTGGCCTCCACATGGTTCATCACTTGTATCCCCAGGACCCGTTCCCTCTGCCTGGAACTCTCCTCACCCATTTTTACCCCTAACTCACTCCCTCACCTCCTTCATTTGTTTACTCAAGATTATCTTCTCACTGAGACCTTATTTTTCCATGTTACCTAAATTTCAACTTTACTTCTCCAATATTTTTATTTTCCACCTTACCATTTATCTTTACTGCCCCAATGCACAGATTCATACACATTGAAAAAAAATAATTAGCAGGTGCCAGTGGGTGGGACTGGGCTAGCTGGACAGGCTGGACATGCCCTGGAGCCAAACCCCTGGGGTGCCTCCCCAGCAGGCCATACCTGGGACAGCACCAAAGCTCAAAGTGCATCTGCAGAATGAGTGGGGTCCCTTAGCCTAGCCTATGGGAATCAGGCTGAAACTAGCTCTCGGACATCCCCTGAGGGGTTCCGGATTGCAAGAGGGCAGTTCTCAGGTAATGCACCCCAGAATTGGGCTCCCTACTCTCTGGTTCTGGGGTACATCACCCAAGAACCACTGCTGCCAAGTCACCTCAGCTCCACAGCTCCTGCATTGAGCATCTGTCTCTGGTGGTCACTGTGCATTGTAGCTACCAGTGGGGCAGTCTGACAGTCACTTAGCCTTTTATATAGATAGATAGATGATTGATAGATAGATAGATAGATAGATAGATAGACAGATAGATAGATATAGATATTATATATACTTATTTATCTCATTTATGGCAAATCATCTCCACCAGAATATGGACTCCATGAGAGCAAGAAGTTTTGTCTGTTATATTTACTACTCTACCCAGTACCTATAGTATACACCTAATGAATATCTTTTAAATGAATGACTAAATCCTTCTCTGGGGCATCTGACCGGCCAGGGGAAAAGGACTTGAGATATTGACATAAGAAGATTTCCAAGAAAAATTTTCAGCCAGATCACCATATAGTAAACTCCCAAGCCCCCAGTCATGTACTCACTGCTTCCAAAAGGCTTTCAGTGCCTCATTTTAACCCCAAACAAAACACCAGAGATCATGAGACATTGGGAAATACCTTTAACCCAACAGATGGAGACCAAAAAGAGGGGGAAAGACAGCGTGGTAGGCATGCTTGGACAAGGCAAAGGGAGTATGCTTGATGCCTGTTTGTTTGGGACTTGTGTAAACTAGATGGATACTTGTAGGTGCAATTTTACTAAAATTAATTAAAAAGTCAGGCCCAATCTTTGTGATTACAGGACCATAAAAATCCATTTTGGCATTTTCAGTGGCTTATTTTAACTCACATAACAAAAGAAAACAAAATAAGATCAGGAAAAGTTTCTCCTCTGAAAAAAATTTATTTTTAGCTACCATCAACATTGAGGGAGACAAAAAATATTATATAAAATAGAATTTTTTTCTTTTTGCCAAAAGCCAGCCTCTCAATCCAGAAAACTTTTAAGGAGGATAAGATGTTTTAAATATTTTCAGTGAAGTTTTTGCTGTTAAGTTTTTGAAATATACTTGTATAAGTTTAAGTTTTATTAAGATACTATGAAATTGCTGTAGAAAAGAAGAAAATATTTTAAAATATATCAGTAATATTTCAAAGAGAGTAGAAAAACTATTATATCCAGGAAATAAAAATAAAAAACTGATTATGTAAAAAATATTCAGGGGAACAAAAAACATCTACTACACATTAAAAATTAGATAGCCAGAAATTAAAAACTCAATAAAAAGCTTAAATGTAAATTTAAGGCAATATCCCAAAAAGAACAAAAAGACAAAGAGAAGAAAGGAAACAAAAGATAATTTCTGAAACTACAGGACATCAGTTTCAAAACTGAAATTACCCAAGTACCCAGCACATCAGTTATAAAAGGCCTACAACAAAAGCCTATCATCAAGAAAATTAAGACACCTGGGAATTAAGAGAAGATCCTTTCAGTTTCCAGAAAAAAAGAAATTTTAAAAAGCCACATATACAGGATCAGAAATCAGAATGATTTATTTAATGGTTCTCAACAGTCATATTGGAAGTCAAAAGATAATAGATTGGATTCATTCTGAAGGGAAAAGATTTCATGGTTCGAATTTTATACCCATCCAAATAATCAAAAAGTTATTAAACAAACTACAAAGAACACCTCTGAAAGAATGAGTTACTTAGACCCCAGAATAATCAAAGGTCAAAATGAGATAATTTAAAAAATATATTTTTATTGATTTCAGAGAGGAAAGGAGAGGGAGAGATAGAAACATCAATGAGGAGAGAGAATCACTGATCAGCTGCCTCTTACAAGTCCCCTACTGGGGATCAAGCCAGCAACCAGGGCATGTGCGCTTGACCAGAATTGAACCCGGGACCCTTCAGTCCTCAGTCTGACGCTCTATCTGCTGAGACAAACTGGCTAGGGTGAGATAATTTTTAAAAAATCTGTTCTGAGACTATTAAATACATTTTCTCAGCTGCAAGGTGAAACTGTATTGGGGAGCATAAGAGACTGGTTTGGAAAGTTGTAAGGAGGACATTCTGATAAAAGGGAAGCTGTGGAATACTATCTGCCTTGTTTACAGAAATTTCAACTGAGGGGAGTGTTGAAGGTGGTGCCCCTAATTTTTCCTTGACCTTTCCAAACAAGCCTGTGTATATGCAGACTCCCGGGTGTTTACTGGAATCCTTATGCTTAATCCCTGGAAGCCCTTGCCTAGAGGACAATGTAAATATGTGTCACCCCAAGATTACTCACCCTATTGATTGTATCTACAGATAAAAATTCCAATAAAAGCCTAAAGAGGCAGGCAATAGAGGCTGCTTTGGCTACTAAAGCCACGGGTTCCTTAGCCCTTTCTTGCAGGGTCAAACCGTGTTTGAGTAATCTGTTCATCCGTCATTCTGGGGCTGCTGGTCAGCCCCGGCAAAACTAGAATACATGCCATACCAAAAGGAGAGAGTAAACTAAACCCAAGAAAGAGGAAGGACATGGGATTAAGGTGACAGAAAACTGAACCCGGAAGAGAGGTATTATTATACTCTCACTTGGTCCTATTGTATGAAATTAGGTTTTCCTTATTTAAATAAACAACCCAAAACCTTCAGAAAATATAACCTTAATAAAGGAAAATAAACAAAAATTATTATTCTGACCGTCTCATTAATAGACCTTTTTAAAAAGTCACTTACAGAACCAGCCCTGGCCAGTGTGGCTGAGGTGGCTGGAGCAGCACCTGCTAAACCAAAAGGCTGCCGGTTCAGTTCCAGTTCGGGCACATATGTAAGGTAGCCAACCAGTGTTTTCTCTCACACTGATGTCTCTCTCTCTCTCTCTCTCTCTCTCTCTCTCTCTCTCTCTCTCTCTCTCTTCTTCCCTCCTTCCCTCCCTCCCTCCCTCCCTCTCCTCCCCTTCTCCCTCTAAAATCAATGAGCATTTCCTCAAATGAGAATTTAAAAAGAAAAAATATCACTTACAGAATTAGCTGTGCACTGTCATGTCTCCGACGTGTTATAAGAAACTTCTCCCGCCATTGTACGAAGTTCCCTAACACATCACCAGCACCACCAATTGTGCTGATCAGGTTTCCATTTGTCCAAATCTCCAGTCCAACTAGCACAACTCGAATATTTAGCATAATATACATCTAGGAAGAAAACAGAAATAAAAGTACAAAGGATATCAAAGAATATCTTTTAGCTTATAATGAAGTAACATAACTACTTAAATGAAAAACAGGACTCTTCACCCTGGCCAGGTGGCTCAGTTGGTTGGAGCACGCCCCATGCACCAAAAAGTGGTGAGTTCAATTACCAGGAAGAAAACATACCTAGGTTTCAGGTTTGATCCCTATCGGGGTGCATACAGGAGGCAACCGAGTGATATTTCTCTCTCACATCAATGTTTTTCCCTTCCAAAAAAATATTCCCTTCAATATAATGAGATTCTACCTTCTCAAGGGTCTCAGTTTCCTTGTCCATAAAATAAAAATAATACAAGTTCAAAATCCTTTTTATTTTCTATTCCAAAATTCTTCATACTCTGAAATTTTTAAGTTTTGGGTAAATTAATTCCAAAACTTGGCCTAAACTAATGCAAGCCTGTTTATAGTGGGCATTTATCTCAATTAATGGGAACATTCACACATTTCACTATAGAAATACCAATGTATTTTATTACATTATGCTACCACAAGATCCTGTGGGAAGTGTTATATAATACAGTGGAGGCCTGGTGTGTGAAATTCATGCACAGGTGGGGTTGCTAAGCCTGACTGGCAATCAGGGCCAATCAGGTTCCCAGTCTACCCCGCTCCTCCTTCCCTTGCCACCCACCCCCGGTTTTCCATCCCAGCCCAGGCAATTTGGACCTGCTGGCCGGGGGAGGGACTGGGAGGTTGTCCAGCAGGCCCCATCAGCGATCAGGGCCTGTGGGCTTGGAGCAGCTCCTGCATTGAGTATCTGTCCACTGGTGGTCAGTGCATATCATAGCGACCCTGTCATTCTGGTTGTTCTGTCGTAACAGTTACTTAGGCTTTATATATAAAGACAGTGAACAGTATTAGCTTTGTGGCCTGTGAGAAAGGAAATACCTACTAAGAAGGGCTCCTAGTGGCTAACTGGGCTCAAATTTAAAAGCAGAGCCTAGAAGCTGTTTCTAGACAGGGGCCTCTCCTGCAAACCTCACTTCATGGAGAAACCTGCACTAATCACATGCCTGTACTGTGTTCCTGCCTTTTTAAAGGAGTTCCTACAATTTCATGTCAACCCATAGGACTGAGGCTTTCCCCATCATATCAGAGCTAAGCAGCTGTATTCCCATTAACATCTTCACAGACCAATCAGAGTAACTCCATTCTGACCAACCAGGAGAATGCTTTTGGACCAATCAAAGAGCAAAAATTTAGAGTCCCCATTTGCATGAGGATGGACCATTCAGAGATCAGGGATGGCACATCTATTGATATAAGTCAGCTCCCCTCTTGTTCAGAGAGCACACTTTCCCTTTCCACCAAAACTTGAGGATTATGTTTCCTCACTAGAGCTGAAACACCCAGGACATCACACCGGAGCAAAGTGGAGCAAAGCAGAGCTGTCCAGCTGTGGAGGGGCCTCATCCCACAGCCACCACGCAGCCATGCTATTTCATAATCGAGCTGTAACAATATTTAGCGGTTCTCACAGTGTGCTGTATCACAATTAAGCTATCTTCACTGAATAAAGTTTCCTTCTTCACTGCACTTCACACAGACACCACACACACACACACACACACACACACACACACACACACACACAGTGTTGAGTTGGCACCTTCTAAACTCTTATGTAAAATTTGAATTACACATACCCCAAAGATTTCAGATAAATGATTATAGAACTATCTATTTTATAGAAATACTGTGAGGAATAAATAAGTTCATAAATGTAAAGCACTCAACTCAGCTTCAAGTACATTATAAATGCTCAATAGAATGCTATCATTATCATCATTATCACCATTATTATTATGCTTGGTATTCATCAGGAAAATATCTTATAAGTAAAATTATCTTATAATAACATGTATCTAATATTTTAATATCTCCCATTAAATGAATAAACTCCAAAAATCTCAAAACACATTTCTCTCTCTCTCCCCTTCTTCCATCCCCTCTTCCACCTTCTCTTCCTCTCTCTCTCTTTCTCTCTCTCTCTCTCTCTCTCTCTCACACACACACACACACACACACACACACACACACACACACACACTGATATTGTCATATGCTTTCAGAGAAGGCAGGCAGCCTTATTCAAAATAAGGTTCTCTCAGTAAAAATTCAGAAATCTTTTCATAATGCCAAAGTATCTTACTTAGCCTATGTACTCTAAAGATAAAGTAGATGCTAATAAGAAACATACTGTCTCAAAGTCTTCCCACAATTATACTGTCCTTTTAAACGTAAAAATAGTTACAAAACACACTAATTATCAGACCCCTGAAAGATTGAGTCATTTAGGCCCTAGGATAATCAGAGCTCAATATGACACAATTTTTCAATTCTGTTCTAGTACTGTGAAATGATTATGATAGCATAATTCCAATTGATCAAAAATACAACTTACACTATCCAAGTAGTTTGCTAAACGTATCATCTCTTCTCTCACTGCAGTCTGATTTCTCCCCATCATGTCATACTGAAAAGCAAGAGAGGAAAATCATTATCACCAAAGTAATTTCACAAAAAGATTCTATAATCTTTTACAATGGAGATAAAAATCCAAATATTTCTTCTGAACAAAAAACTAAAGTAGCTAAACATTCACCAGCATTTCAATTTAACAAATCTAAAAAATACATTTCAGTGATAAATAGGAATAAGAGGAAACAGGTACAATGTAAAATGAATAATGAAAACATTGAAGTCTTCATTTTCTCTAAATTAGTACAACTTTAAAATGATTTTTCTTCTCAATATTTTAGTCATTTTAATGAAAAAAAATATTTTCAAGCACTTCACAAAAGTAGAATTTGAAAATAATCAAAATAAATAAAGAAATAAAAACATTCTAAAGGATTTCCTGACTCCTGAAGCTAAAGACATTACCAACAACCCATTTCTAAACTCTGGGCTAAATTAATGAGAGGTTAACCTATGTTCACTAGTTGAAACTTTATTTGTAAATAAAATACAATAGACTAAATATCGCCCAGCCAGTGTGGCTCAGTGGTTGAGCACTGACTCATGAACCAGGAGACCAGGGTTCAATTCCCAGTCTGGGCACCTGGCCAAGGTTGTAGGCTCAGGCCCCAGTGAGGGGCATGCAGGAGGCAGCCAATCAATGATTCTCTCTCATCATTGATGTTTCTATCTCTCCCTCTCCCTTTCCCTTTCTGAATTAATAAAACATCATTTTAAATAAATAAATAAATCTAAGTAACTATTTTATCATTATTTTCATACAACCAACTTAATAAATAATGGGTAGAAATATTAAGAATGAATGTTTTGCTGTATGATAAAGGTATTAATATCAGAATATATCAAATCTTAACAGTTAGATACTTTATCATGATTCTCCTAAAATAAGGAAAATAAATTTGAATACATTTGACAAAGTTCAATAAAATTGAATCATTTTTATTTTGAACCATTATATACCAGTATGTAAAAAATATATTTAGAGAAAGTAATGAAGAAAATCATCTCAAATCTTTACTTTGGTCACTGATCCAAACATTCTAGAGAAACCTTTTACCCATTAGTTGGGACAGCGTTCATGCTTGTTCATGGTCCCTATCCTTTTTCCTTCTACCATTTGAAGGTAATGAACTGAGCAAATCTGAATATGTGTCTGTCTCTGAACAAATATGGCTACTCTCCCAAACTATACACAACACTGGATTTTTAAAACTATGCAATTCTTGTAACTATCTCTGCAGCTTACAAAAAAGAAATTGCCAATCATATAAAAAAGATGTTCCTACAAACATCTTTTCCACACAAATAACAAAGCTGGCAGCAAAAGTCAGACAAAATATTTCAAATAACCTATGTTAACCTAAATTATATGGCAGCTATATCTAAATATGAAAATCCTATAAATGCTGGAATAGATCCAGTAGTTTTCTTAGTTAAGCACAATTATTTCTTTGTATGAATACGGAAAATCCCTGGTATTATCCTGAACAGTAAAGTAAATAATAAAAGCTTAGATGAATCATACTCCTCTATTTCTTTCTAACACATGCCAGGAACTGGAAGTTTCTATCTCTTAATATAAGGTATAAGCTAGCTGAAATTCTAAATAGCAAAACGAATTTATTAGGCAACAAAGCACTGATTAACTGCTTACAGTCCTTTGCAGCGGTCGCCAACAGGTGGTCCGTGGACCACTCACTGGTGATCCATAAGGTCCGAAAGGTTGGCAACCACTGCAAGTCATCTGAGAAGGTCTCAAGACTCTGACAAGCAGTACAGTTTCATTTAAGAAATTCAGTATGAGCAAATCACCCAAAGAACAGGAAAAAAAAATCACTAGTACAAAATGAAGTCAGAGGTAGTCCTATTTGCTATATTCAGCTTCTGGTAGTATTATGAATATTTATTATCTTAAAGGGGAAAAGCCATTTTTATTACATTTCAAAAAAAATCAATACAAATATATTATATTGTATATTTCTTTCATGTGATGCTCACTTCTCATCTGCTTTTCCTGAAAAAGAAGAAAAACTGTCACCAATCCTACCCTTTCCTTGTCTACAACAATGAACAGCTCCACATAGCGGGTTTGTGGCAGCACAGCTCTTCTTCTCTGTCAAAAACACAAAACATCGTAAAGGTAGAAAAGTAAATTATAAAGCTTGATGATTTCACAGGTATTGATCATGCCCTAATCTCTAGTCAATTATTTCATGTCTACTCGAAACACATACATACAATTATTTTACATAACACATCCTTTAAAAAAGAGCAAATAACATGTGTGGGTCTTTTTAATGACATCTGCTACCTTTACTGGATCTAAGAACAATTCCATTTAAAGGTAATGTAAGTTACCCAAGTTTACAAAAAGAATTATTGATTTTCTAACACCAAAACTACACACACACTTTAATGAGAAATCCGATTACTATGTTGAAAATAAAAGAAATAATATCCACTAATAACCTAGTACAGAAGTAAGTATCCTTTTAAAAGTTGCCACTTTTTAAAAAAAAAAATGACTTTTTATAAATTTGCATAAATGTATGTAAAAAATAGAATAAGCTGAAATTTTATTTTCCAATAGTTAAAGTTAAAAAGAATAGTACAGTAATCAGAAGTGATGAAAATAATGCCATAAATTAGTATGAGTTAATGAAAATATACTAGAAGAAGCACATGCCTCTTCCAACACAGCAGCATCATTTCATAGATAAAGGTTGACCTATTCCTAAAAACATTTCAACCTAAGAGACCCTTGTCAAGAGGAAGCCAGGGTAGCCTAATGAAGACTCAAGACAGGAATACAAGTGCCCCTAAAGTCATCTGAGACAATTAAGGTTCTAAAGCCCAACCTCTGTTTCTCCAACCTAGAGCTCAAGAACCACCATTCTAGTTTGTGTCAAAGGTTTCCAAACAAAAAATTCCACAGCTCTCTGAAAGGCAGTGTGATGGATCACTCTGCAGCACTGATAAAAAGGAATACAATTACTGCTTAAGATTTAAGTCCAAGTTCCTAAAACTTACAGGAGCTCTACTTTATTCAATTTGGAGACAGAACTGCATATTGCTCATATTGTTATCCCCTAGTAACTGTCATAATGTCTGGCACATAGTTGGCAAAATCCAGCAATAGTAAGTATTTATTTAATGCATAAATATGTGATGTTTTAAAACTTCAGTCTGTGTCCATCGATAGCCAAATGGATAAAGATATGGTATATACATACAATGGAATATTACTCGGCCATAAAAAAAATAAAATTTTGCCATTTGCTACAACATGGATGGCCCTAGAAGGCATTATGCTAAATAAAATAAGTCAAAGACAAACACTATTTGATTTCACTTAGATGTGGAATCTGAAAAACAAAATATATGAACAAATAATATGGGAACAAACTCATAGACACAGAGAACAAATTGATGGTTGCCAGATGCGGAGGGAGGGGGGAGAATGGGTGAGAAAGGTCAAAGGGATTTAGAAGTACAAATTGCCTGGCTGGGCGTGGTTCAGTGGTTGAGCATTAACCTATAAACCAGGAGGTCACAGTTTGATTCCCCATCAGGGTATATTGTCAGGGTTTCGGGTTCCATCCTCAATAGAAGTGTATAGGAGGCACCCGATCAATGATTCTCTCTCATCATTGATGTTTCTCTCTCTCTCTCTCTTTCCCTCTCCCTTCCTCTCTGAAATCAATTAAAATATATTTTTTTAAAATAAGTACAAATTGCCAGTTATAAAAATATAGCATAGAGAATATATGAATAATATTATAATAACTATGTATGGTGTTACATGGGGACTAGGCTTATCAGGGTGATCACTTTGTAAGATATAAAAATGTCTAATCACATTGTTGAACAACTGAAACTCATATAATATTATATGTCAGATATAATTGAAAATTTTAAAAAACTTAAAAAATGTTTTTCAAAGCAATGATGCATCATTTTTTATACAATAAAAGTAACTTTTTGTATTAAGCTGCAAAACAAAACAAAAAAAACTTGAGTCTGAGCCATGAAGAAACATATTATTTCCTTACTCGAAGTAGCTGAGTGATGCTGGGAGGCTCTTCCTCTTCATCCTGGGTTGTTTCTGCTTCTATATCCTTGTTGGAAACTCCACATTTCAGAGGCTCTTTGAGGATATCATCCATTCGATAAAAGACGTGCTCAAAATGAGAGCTGTTTTGCAGGGGTTCAATCCCATAACTCACATTCTCTATATGCAGCAATCCTCTAAGTGTTGTATTACACACACACACAATTTTTAAGAATGAAGAAAAAAACACACAGGAAAAAAATCAGAAAACCTGAATTCAAGTCCTAGTTCTTAACATGTGTCAGAAAGAGTAGCATGGTATAGAGAGAACTATAAGTCTTTAGAGTCAGGCTGACCTGCACTTACAGCTAAAGGCTGTGACTTACTAGCATCACTTCCCAAAAGTTACATTATACTGCATGATTACTGTATAATGGAAGGCAATCAAGGACAGTGACTAAAAGTGTTCAGTCTGGAGTCAGAGAACCAGAGTTTGAATGCCAAATGTTTCCTACTAGCTGTGGGACTCCTGCAAGTTATTTAACCTCCTCCTTTCTTTGCATTCTACAGAGGATTGTCCTGAAAACTAAATTATTTAATAAGTGCAAAATACTGAGAACACTGCCTGGCACACAGTAACTTCTATAAGGGTTATTACTTAAATGGCAATAACCATGGCCATCTTATATAGTTGGTTTCAAAAGTAAAAGCAGTATTTATTAGTTCAATCATGCAACCAACCAAGATATCATATTGCCAGTCCCTCAATAAGTGTAATTTTAATGTTATTATCATTTTACTTGACATGTGATACAATTTCTCCAAACCTCTTTGCTCACCTAAACATGGAGATAAGGAGCCCCTTTTCACAGTCATTATCAGACTTAAGCAAAAAAAAAGTAAGTGAAAATTTTATAAACATAAAGTTCTATAGAAATTTAAGTATATTTTATTTTAAGTGGCAAAAATTATTTAGCAGTCTCAAAAATGATATATATCTCTTTAAATATCAAAATCCGTCAACTCTCATATTTTCCTAAATAAACATGCCAAGAATGATATCTGAAACAAAGTCCTAAAGACAACATTAAGATAAAACCTAACTTTGTTAAGTCCCCAAAATTTAAAAACGGAGATAGGTGTACATGGTAAGAAATAGAGAGGAAAATGAATAAACAAATAAAATTCCTTACCTGAGTCCAAAACAGTCACTAAGAGCAATGGATGAATCATAAACGCCTTCCACGTAGCCCCGATAATGACAATGGTCCTAAATGATAAACTCTGTATTATCTTCAAATACTGCTACTTTGTAGAAAATCATCATAGAAATTACAGAGCTAACAAAATTATTTAAGGTTAGTAAACTAAAAATTGTATTTATAATATTGACATCTCATAATATCACATGGCATTCTTTAGACTATTTCAGATTAGCTATTACCACCCTAAATGTATACATATGTTTACGCAGAATTCTAAAGAAACTAAATATAAATACCTCTACTCCAATAACCTTTAAGCCTAGAAGCAGAAAAAGATAGTATGTCATTTTTAACATCTTAACATTTTAAATCACAGTCAATCCAAGAAGCAATAGCAGCCAAATGACATCTAATACAGAAGAGGTCCTTGCAACAGGCTAATGATGTCAATGGAGGGGAAAAAAAAAAAAAAGCTCAGTATATAGCAAAAAAAAGAATTTTTGATCAAATTATTTTTTCTTCCTGCAGATATATTAATTATATTTTATCAGTTATACATTCAGCCATCTTTAAAAACTAAGATTCTTTATACTTAATTTTGAGTAAGAAATTGACCAGTGAAAATAAATAAGCATATTACTTATTGATATTAGCTTTTTAGTACACAGCATAAAACAATCACAAAACATTAAAAAATAAAAATAAAAAAGCCAAAGGTGTGGACAAGGGAGACCTAGCTCTACCAGACATTGAGACATATCACAAGGCTTTAATAATTAAAACAACACGCTACTGGTGATGCAATAATTGAGATTCCAACCAGTAGAACAGAATACAAAATCTCAAAATAGTCCAAAGTACATATACAACTTTTATGATAAAAGTGGCACCTCACTGTGGCAAAGATGTACTTTTAATAAATGGTGTTCGGTCCACTGGTTAGACCTTGAAAAAGGATAAAATCAGATCCATGCCTCACACCACACATAAGAGTAAACTCCAAAAAGATCAAGAATCCAAACATAAAAAATGAAACCATACAAGAATTAAACAAAAACATAGGTGATTTCCTCTTTAACCTTGGTTTAGAGAAAGGGTTTCTAACTATCACTCAAAACCTAACTACCTACTAAAAGAGTAACATGCTAATTGACCGTAACGTCATGACTCCCAACACCCAATCAGGAGTATGCAAATCAACCCAACAAAGATGGCAGGTTAATTTGCATATGCAGCCACCAAGCGGCTGGGGTCAGGGCAGGATGCCTATGTCATTGCCATGGCGATGACACAGGCTTTCTGCACCACCCCAGCCGCTCTGGGCCTCTGGGAAGTGTGGGAAGGTGGAAAGGCAGCTCTGGCCAGAGCGAAGGTGATGCCAGCAGCCAGGGGAAGGAAGGCCCACTGTTGCACAAATCTTCGTATATTGGGCCTCTAGTATGCAATAGAAGACTGATAATTTTTATGATATAAAAAAGTTTTTCAATATTCTACATGGAAAGAAACATCAAAAACCAAGGTCAAAAGATAATTCACAGACTAGGAGAAAATATATCAGAGATAAAGAATTAATATCCTTAATTTATTATAAAGTACTCTTAACAATGAAGGGGAAAGATAAAAAAAAAAAAAAAAACAATAAAAGGGGGCAGCCAGGGGAAAAAGGAGACATCCTATCTAATAAAAGAGTAATAAGCAAATTTGACCTTACCTTCCCTACTCCCACAAGCTATGCCCATCAGCCACGCCCATCAGCCAATCAGGATCAGGTTATGCAAATAAACCCCAACCAAGATGACTATTGCTGCGGAGAGCAGGAGGGAAGCTTGGGTTTCCCTGGCAATGGAGGAAGCCAAGATTTAAAACTGCCTTTGACTGCCTAGGCCTCCACTCAATGGTACAAAGTTTAAATTATGAAAGAAACACAATCCGAAGGCAGACATGGAGCTGGAGAGAGAAGAGGCTAGGGTTGCCGGGATGATGGAATAAGCTAAACTTCTGCAGCCCTAGCACCTAGCTCTCCACTCTAGGCTACAAAGTTTTGAACAGAAATGGCTGTCGCCATGAAGTGAGCAGAAAGCTTGGCCCCACTCTAGGCTACAAAGTTTCAATTGTAGAACATAAATTAATTTCAGATCCCAGGGCCTCCGCTTGGGTCACTGGGAGGCGTCGCCAGCCTACAAACCACCATAGGCCCTTCGCCGAGGCCACCCCACGCCCCAAGAGAACCCCCAGCCTGATCCAGGATACCCTTCAGGCACACCAGTCGACCCCCACCCATGCTCCAGGCCTCTATCCTATCTAATAAAAGAATAATACACAGATTGACCATCAGCTCAACACACAAGAGGGCTGCCCCCATGTGGTCAAAGATCCTGCCTCCATGTGGACACAAGATGGCCACCACAAGATGGCCAGCAGGGGAGGGCCTTTGGGAGGTTCCAGGCCTGCAAGGGAGGGCAGTTGTGGGCAATCAGGCCATCAGGAGAGGGCAGTTGGAGGCGATCAAGCCTACAGGGGAGGGCAGTTAGGGATGACCAGCCCAGCAGAGGAGGGAAGTTGGGGACAAACAGGCTGGCAGGGGAGCAGTTAGACGTCAATCAAACAGGCAGGGTAGTGGTTAGGGGGTGAGCAGGCTGACAGGCAGAAGCAGTTAGGGGCAATCAAAGAGGCAGGCAGGC
Source organism: Antrozous pallidus (assembly GCA_027563665.1). Classification (NCBI taxonomy): domain Eukaryota; kingdom Metazoa; phylum Chordata; class Mammalia; order Chiroptera; family Vespertilionidae; genus Antrozous; species Antrozous pallidus. The sequence continues at coordinate 75,099,798 of CM050519.1, forward strand.
GAGCAGTTTGGAGCCAGCAGTCCTGCACTGTGAGAAGGATGTCTGACTGCCCATTTAGGCCTGATCCCAATTGGGCCTAAACGGGCAGTTGGACATCCCTCAAGGGGTCCCAGATTGGAGAGGGTGCAGGCTGGGCTGAGGGACACCCCCCCCCCATGCATGAATTTCATGCACAGGGCCTCTAGTATGTAATACTTTAAACAATAATTTAAATTAAAAAATAAAAAGTTGACCAAAGATATGAACAGATAATTGGTAAAGGAGGATATAAAAATGCCCTCACATATATGAAAGTATTTTCAATCTCACTAATAATAAAATAAGAACTCACAAGTCTGTGCTAATATAAGGGAAAACGCTTCCTTACAATGGAAAGCACTGATGAATATAGAAGCACTGATGAAATTAGGAAATCACAACTTTAATAACTATTATAATAACAACTGATTCAGGCAAATATTAAACACTAAAACTAGTGAGTAAAATTTTGAGAAGTAACAGGATATCTGTATAGTCTCAAAGTATGAACCCTAATATTAATTTAAAAGGTACAGAGGAAAACATGGCAGACAACTCCTTAATCAAATCGTAAATGTTAACACTGTCAATAATTGGGCTACTAGCAGCATATGCTTACTGATTTGATACACTAAGAATCCATTCACTCAGTACCTATTTAGTGGTATTCCTGCCAGAAGTACATAACCTGAATCTGATCATGAGTTAACATCAAACAAACTCAAATGGCAGGACATTCTACAAAAAGTCAGACTAACAAATGTTGGACAAGGAGAGATAAGTATTTCCAGATTAAAGGAAACTAAAGAAACATGACTACTGAATGCAGCAGATGAACTTGTATTTTCTTTCATTATTGTATAACTGTTGATATGAACAAGACTGACTTTATCTTTGTGACCTTCATTTCTTGTTTAAGTTTTTCATGCTGTGAACTCTGACTAACCTCACTAGTTTCAGCCAGTATACCAAAGCATTACAGTTAATGATTATTTGTGTTCTTTAAAACTTCACTATATAACCATAGAAATTCTTGGGCCAGAATGGCATGGCAACAAAGATAAATATCAAACTAGGTGCTGGCATCAATTGTAAGCAAGCAGCCATCATAAGCCCATCAAGAAGTATGGTTCCTGGCATATACTGCATTTGTCATCCCTTTGTCTCACCAATCATTAGTACTTTAACTATACCATTTAAAAATTTACTGTAACAACTGTCCGGTGAGGGAAACTAGTTGCAAAGACTGTGGGCTTATCTTCCCTTCTATCCTATCCCTGTAAGTAACTTACTCTAGAATAATTTGTTATATTATGGAGTTGCCTGCCTCATTTTTCAGTCTCAAGATTCTTTCTTGTTTTGGTGGCCACTATTCCTTCACTCTATCATCAGACAGCTATAAAGGACATTATTGGGATATAGAGGAAGAAATAAATAAAATTAGATTGCTTCAATGTTAACTTCCTAACGATAAAAATTATACTACAGCCAAAACCTGTTTGACTCAGTGGAAAGAGCATTGGCCTGCGGACTGAAAGGTCCTAAGTTCGATTCCGGTCAAGAGCATGTATCTTGGCTGCGGACACATCCCCAGTAGGGTGTGTGCAAGAGGCAGCTGATTGATGTTTCTCATCAATGTTTCTGACTTTCTATCCCTCTCCCTTCCTCTCTGTAAAAATCAATAAAATATATTTTTTAAGAAGGTTAAAAAAATTGTACTATGGTTATTAAAAAAATTCCTTTCTTTTAGGAAATTTACACTGAGGAAATTTAAGGATAAAGGTACACCGTATCTGCAGTCCATCATAAAAGTTCAGGAAAGCCTGGCTGGTGTGCCTCAGTGGTTGAGTAGTGGCCCATTAACCGGGAAGTTATGATTTGATTCTCTGTCAGGTCACATGCCCAGGTTGCAGGCTTGCTCCCCAACCAATAGAGGGTGTGCAGGAGGCAGCCAATTAATGATTATCATCACTGATGTTTCTATCTCTCCCTCTTTCTTCCTCTCTCTTAAATCAATAAAAATATTTTTAAAACATTTAGAATAAAATAAAGAAGAAATAAACTATCAAACAAATTTTCCTGTAAGTCTGAAACTGAGAAACAAAATTTTAAACACACACTAAACAGCATTGTACAACTTGTTCTTGTGTGGGGCAATTTACATCCACTTATGTTTTTCTTCCTAGTGTTCTGTAGTTATGGCTATAATATTGCCTCCTTCTCAACTAGAGGAAGAAAATAGCTTTTTTTTTTTTTATTACAGGTGGGGTAACACTTATAAGATAGTAATACAGTAACTGATAGCACTCGGAAATTAAATGTTTCTAGTTTCAACTACAATAATAGAGGCTCTCTTATTTGACATCTAGCACTTGGTCATTAAATCTACGAACTTAATGGTATTTTTTTAATAACTTGCTTTTATTAAATCTTTCCAAAGTGCCCAATTTACTTTTTAACAAAAACAACAAACCATATTTTGTAAGTGTTGAAAACATCTAATTAAATTGCATGGTGAGAGTAAAGGTACAATTAGCATAAACAGATTTGAAAACTCTAAACAAAAAACTCAACTACTGGGAACAGAAGTATACTGAAATATTAGACAACAACCTACTAGCCACAAAAATTCAGCAAGCCTTGGGCAGCCAATATATCTTTAGAGGACACAAAGAACATCAATTAGTTGGGGAAAATAATTAAAAAGCTTTATTCCTAAAGAACAGAACCAAGATGGCAGCATAGGTAATCACCTATATTTGCTGCCTCTCACAACCACAACTAAACAGCAGAACTACAGGAAAGCTGGCTGAGTGGGAGTCCATCCACAACTAGAGAGGTGAAGAAAGCGCACTGAGACTGGTAAGAGGTACAGAGGCATGGAACATGCTGGCACCTGGATGTGCTGCTCTTTAATCGGGAGGAAGATACAAGCTCCTGCTTGCTCTGAACTACAGTTCTGAGTGAGACTCTAAGAGACCCAGGCACATACAGGGTGAAACTGGACTGTCTGGCATCAGGACAGGAATGCAAGGACGACTTACTCTTAGAGGTGCTCACAGTGATCACTGTTCCTACACGGGAGTGCAGGACACAGAGAACCTGGGACTTTTCCGGATAGGGCAGCCACTGCTGTTTGCTCTGCCCTGGTGATTCCCAGAGAACCCGCCCCACCCACCTAGAGCCCCAACCAAGCTGTGCCTATCAGCTTTTGCATATGAATGGCCTGTCCTTTCACCTAAAACCTGTCAAACTGCAGCTGGGTCAGAGAGCCCCAGAGCTTCCAAAAGAATGCCCACTGCCTGGCAGCAGCAGTGGCCTTGCCTCACAGCTGGGCCTCGTCTGAGCACTTCCAAACATCATACAAAGAGGAGGAATCTGCAGATGTCTCTGTAGCTCCTGCTGGGCAGCCCCAGACAGTGGCTGAGCTTGCACCTCCTTGGAGATCCAAGAGCTAATGTACCCAGTGGTCTGAGTGAGACCATACCGGATTACAAGTCTTCACATCCATAGGAGACACTCTCAAAGGGCAGCCTCAGTGAGCACCAAAGCCCCACTGAAACAAGTCCTGCTCCATAAGGGTGTCTCCTGCACAACAGCTCTTCTGCAAAGACCAGTAGATACAGCTGGTCCTCACAGCCAAATGGCGTGGAGGTCAATTCCTCCCTGTGATACCAACAGCAATTAAGGCTTAACTACAAGACTATTCCAACAGTCCACAAAGGGGTGCACCAAGAGTGTCCACCTCAGGTGACTAGGGAGACTGAGCCACTGAGCCCTAAAGGACACCAACTGTACAAGGCAATGCTATCAACTCAAGGAGACTTAGCAGCTACCCAGTACATAGAAACAAACACAAGGAAGCAACCAAAATGCAGAGACAAAGAAACAAATCACAAATGAAAGACATGGATGAGAGCAAAATAGTGCATTTAGAGTTCAAAACCATGGTTATAAGGTTACTCAAGAATCTTCTAGAAACCTCCAAGAGATTTAGTGAGACTCAAGAATATGAAAAAGGACCAATCAGAAATTAATCATAACTGACTGAAATAAAGATTAATATACAGAGATCCGACAGCAGACTAGAGGATCCCAATAATCAAATCAAAGGTTTAAAATACGAAGAAGTAAAAAACACCCAATCAGAAAAGAAAAAAGAATCCAAAAATATGAAGATAGGGTAGGAAGCCTCTGGGACAACTTCAAGCGAACCAACATCTGAATTATGGGGATGCCAGATGAAGAGAGAGAGCAAAATATTGAAAACCTATTTGAAGAAATACTAACAGAAAACTTCTCCTAACTGGTGAAAGAATAGACTTCTTACAAGTCAAAGAAGCGCAAAGAACCCCAAACAAGAGGAATACAAAGAGGACCACACCAAGACACATCATAATTAAAATGCCAAAAGCAAAAAACAAAGAGAGAATCTTGAAAGCAGCAAGAGAAAAACAGTTACCTACAAGGGGGTACCCATATGATTGTCAGATGATTTCTCAACAGTAACTATGCAGGCCAGAAGACAGTGGCAAGAAATATACAAAGTGATGAATAGCAAGAACCTACAACCAATATTACTCTACCCAGCAAAGCTATCATTCAGAATTAAAGGTCAGATAAAGAGCTTCACAGACAAGAAAAAACTAAAGGAGTTCATCACCACCAAGCCAGTATTATATGAAATGCTGAAGGGTATTCTCTAAGAAGAGGAAAAAGGTAAAGATAAAAATTATGAACAACAAAGTGACAACAAATACATATCTATCAACAAGTGAATCTAAAAAAAAGCCTGATGAGCAGAATAAACTGGTGAATATAATAGAATCAGGATCATAGAAAGGGAGTAGACTGACAATTCTCAGGAAGGAGGGGGTGTGAAGGATGTGGGAAGAGATTGGACAAAAATCTTATACCTATGAACGAGGACGGTGGGGGAGAGGGTAAGGGCATGGGGAAGAGTGGGAACCGGGTATAGGGGAGCTATAGGGAAAAAAAGAGGGGCAACTATAATAATCTGAACAATAAAGATTTATTCAATAAATAAATAAATAAACAAACAAATAAATAAATAAATATAAAAGGCTTTCCTAATGCATTTGCAAGGGACTCTAAAGTTCTAAGATATAGTAATTTGGAGTTTTATTTCACACAGCAATCCATGTAAAACTGGTTATATGGTTAACCAGTTTCTTTGTGATAAATTGCCTTGTGGAAGACATGATGATGAAAACCATATAAAATGCTTTACAACTTACTTTAATATTAAATAACATAAGGGAAAGCATTTAAATTTTCTCAGTGTAAATTAATTGCATTTTATGGACAAAAGTATATGTCATTATGATATTTTCCAATCTAGCCATATGCAAAAAAAAAATACTAAAGTATTAATTGGTGTCTGAAATCTAGAGTCACACTTTCATCTATCTAAACAATCCTTTCTAATAAAAGAGTAATATGCAAAATGACTGTACCTTCACTACACCCACCAGCCACACACACCAGCCATGCACACCAGCCAATCAGGAGCGGGAGGCGGGGCCGAGGCAGCCGGTGAGTGCGCGAGGCGGGGTGGGCCCCCAGGGTCTGGCATTCACCAGCGGCCAGGGCAAAGGCAGTTGGTGAGCACACAAAAAGGGGGTGGGGCTGCTGAGGGGCACACAAGGTGGGGGGTGGGGCCACCAAGTGTGTGGTGCCCCCAGGGCTGGGCAGTCACCACCGGGGCTAAAGCCCGGGCTAGGGGAGCGGGGCCAAGGTGTCTGGCAAGCACGGGGCCTCCAGGCCGGGCAGTCGCCGGGTGGTCGCCGGGCGGTCGCCAGAGGCCTGGGGCTAAGGCTAGGACCAGGGGACAGCCATCAGCCCCATTGAGGGGGCAGGTTGGGCTGAGGGATCACCCAACCCAAGTGCATGAATTTCATGCACCAGGCCCATAGTCTATATATATAAAAGCTTAGGAACAGTTGCTATAATGTGTACTGACCACCATGAGGCAGAATGCTCAATGCAGTAGCTTCCCTCTGGTGGTCAGTGTGCTCCTGCAGTGGAGCACAGTTCAGCCAGAAGCTAGGCTCAAGGTTGGCGAGAGTAGTTGTGGCAGCAGGAGCCTCTCCCGCCTTTGCAGCAGCACTATGGGGCAGCGGCAGGCACAGCAGGGTGGGACTGAGCAGGAGTGGTGTAGCACTGGGCTCAGATTTCTCCCTGGCCACCTGTCCCTTCGCTCACTACTACATCTCTTGAGGGATATCAGACTGCTGGTTTCTGGTGAAACTGGCAGTCCAAAATCCCCTGGGGGTCCTGGATTGGGAGAGGGGACAGGCCAGGCTGAGAGACCCCACCAGTGCATGAATTCGTGCACCAGCCCTCTAGTATTCAATCACCAAGAAATAAATGAAAAACTCCATCTCTTTTAGTTTGTATTTTCAAACACCCAGGAAAGCACTTTAAGATAACAATGTTACATAAATTTCTAACTGAAATCTATTTTTAGCAGTTTTAAGCATATATACTTTCAATAGTAACAGAGTAATATTTATTGAGTTAAAAGTTGTCAAAAATGACTAGTTCTAAGAATTTCACAAATATTAAACTCAGTTAAGCCTCCTAATAACTCTATGAAGTTGTAATTATTATTCCCATTTTAAGGTGAGTATACTAAGGCACAAAAATGTGCCTCTTGCACACCCACTACTTGATCAGCAAATAAATGATAGAGCCAAGATTTGAATCCAAAGAAATCTCTCCAAAAAAAAAACACAAAAGCTTTTTGAGATCACTACTTTTGTCAAAAGGCATAAATCATATGGTCTTTGGCCTCATGCCATAGCAATCTTTGGATGGATGACTGGATACATGAATGGGTGGATAGATGATTTCTAATCTTGTTTATGTTATCATGTAAATTTAAGCTCCTCTACTAATTTGCTACTAAACAGTGATAAACAGAACACTAAGATTAAAAAAAAAATCAGAAAAGGATAGGGCTAAGTCAACATCTCCTTAATTTTTTAAAAGCACTAATTAATTTAAAATAATTTAATTTAATTAATTAAAGACTAATTAAAATAAAGTCTTTGCCTTCTATTTATTTGAAGAGTGCTGCAAAAATGCATAACTAACAAAAACAATTCAAGCTCAGGGGGAAAATAATACATGTTTAATGAGAACAAAGACTTCTTGTGAAAACTATTGCAAAAGAAAAAAATATACAATACCTAACTACCAAAAAGCATTGTAAAACACACTCCCCAAATAAAACTAAAAATGTTTATGTTCTACTTCAGTAACACATAAAGCCAAATAAACATCTGCCAATTCTTTCAAGTATTCCTGGCTGGTTCTATCCTTAGAATATGCTGTTCTCTGATGTGAAAGGGATCACACCTCTTTAGGAAAGAATTGTTTCAGTGAAAAACTAGAACATATAATAACAGCAAACTAGTGTTTGTTCTTAATACTAATGGCAAATCAACTGGTTTAATAAAAAAGTAAGATGTGCTTGGAGATGGTAAACTTCAGCAAAAAAAAAAAAATCTTCTTTCAAACTATGTCAACCTTTCCCCTTTCATAATCAGTAAGAATTATCATTAGTAGGTTATTCTGATCTTTAAAAACAAACACACACTTGACTATGAGTTCCTGGAGAGCAGTAAGACCCAATTTACTCTATATAAATGCACCCACTACCCCACACTTCCAGGACAACATGTATTATCATGTCAAAGGTAACCCTTGAAGTTATGAGACATAATTGTCCTGATACCTAAACAGAAGTCCTTTTAAAATTATAATTGCTTGAAATTCTGCTATAGGATCAAGAATAAAATATATTACCTGTATAGGAGGATGGTCAGAGATCAGAGCTCCTTCCTTGTTATAGGTATAAACTACAAAATCTTTGGGCAAAAGGTCTCTGGGAGAGAAATAAAAACATTTAAAATCATTTTATGTATTTGCAACTAAGAACACAACTCATCCGACATTATTTCTAGAAGAGATGATCACGAATAAAAACTTCCACCTGATTATTATTTTTATTTAAGAAGGAGCTACCATAAAACTAAGAGCTTACAAATGGACTTGCATCTGAAACCATGTGCATCACTTCCTCAAAGAGAATATTAAGCTGCAAGTTTGTTCTAATGGTCATAAAATGCTGGTTACAAAGTAATAATAGTAACACAAATGTCCTTAATCTTTTCTGATACATCTCACAGGAAAAGCATAAATTATGTTATATAGTACATCATATTTCTAGAAGGAAAATAAGTGCTTTTACTCTTTTCTAAAAGTCCTTTATAAACACTCATTGTCTTCATCTCCTAAGCAGCAAGATGTGTCCGTTGTTGGAAGAAACAAGCATTTCTGATTCCTGAAGCTTCCCTGCATGTTAAGGGAGCTCAGTAGTGTAAACCACATGTGGAAAGGGAAGGTTCCCTTTGCCAAAGAAAAATATTCAGAGATGCTTGATAAAGATGATAAGGCAGCCCTAACAGGTTTGGCTCAGTGGAAAGAGTATTGGCCTGTGGACTGAAGGGTCCCAGCTTCGATTCTGCTCAAGGGCATGTACCTTGGTTGCAAGCACATGGTGGGGAGGGGGAGGTTTGCAAGAGGCAACTGATGGATGTTTCTCTCTCATCGATGTTTCTAACTCTCTATCCCTCTCCCTTCCTCTCTGTAAAAAAATCAATAAAATATATTTTTTTAAAATAAAGATGATAAGGCAGACTTGTATTTGGGGTTACCGTGATAGGTATAGGGACCACTGACGAACATTACAGTGGGCAAGCAGGAATTTATGGCTAAGGAGCTGGGTGGAGGTCAGTAAAAAGAAAGTTACTAAGAGAAAATATCAAAGGGTGAGGAAGGCTCTGGCTAACAGATTCTTATAGTATACTGAGCAGGTTAAGGATGAGGAACTGGTTCAGACATTCCGAGTGATCAGATAACAAGGGCAGATGGGGGTCTTGCTAAAACTGGATTTCACAAGCAGGAGCCTGACTAAAGTTTGGTCAAGCAAAGACTCAGTTATTTTCGACAGTATTGGAGCAGCCCTGTTATCAACCCCTCGTCTCTACCACTTAGGGGTGGGTTAGGAATGCAAGGTGCTAGCTAGTGGTTTATAGTGCACCATTCAAAACGCCCCTGGAGGCATCCCGGGCCAGCTTATCTATGTTGTTTAGAGATGGTTAATCATAAAGCCTGACTTGAGCTATGTGACCAGAGTAGTATAAAAGATCCTACTTGACCCCTATTTCGTGAGAATTAAATAAATAATACACTTAAAAGTACCTGGACATAGTAAATGTCCAAAAAATGTTAACATCTATCAACTAGAGTAGAAGGCTTTGGAAAGCTTCTCTGTCTGAAAATATCTGTCACTACCTAAAATTCTGTCAGGAAGACTCTGACCCTTTGATTCAGCCTCCTCTTCTAAGACAAAAAGTGTTACTCAAACTTGCAGATGCATATAAGTCATCTGGAAAACTGGTTAAAACAGATTGCAATGGCTCCTCCAAAAATTCTGATTCATTCTAATATTGGACCTGAGAATTTGCATTTCTAACACACTCCCGGGGCTGCCGCTGGTTCCAAGACAAACTCCGAGCAGCACTTCCTTAGATGGAAACACTTCACATCCCATCACTCACATGTTAGTACAAATGTGTGTGTTAGGTGGCTTTTCCTGGGACACCTCACTAAAGATATTGGGAGTTTTGCCAAATAAGAAGAGGAGAGGGGATAAGACAGGTCACGGGAAAGTGAAAGCTGGCATTTCAAAAGACAGCTGAAGAAGACAGATTACCAAAGTGGGATCAGGTAAGAACATGCCAAATTAAGAAGAAAAGTTAAAATGGGGAGGTGAGTGAATACTGTTATAGACTGAATATTTGTGCTCCTACTTCCCAAAATTCCTATGTGGAAGCTCTAACTCCCAGTGTGGCTGTGTTTGGAGATGAATCAAAGGGTCAGAGTCTTTCTGACAGAATTTAGAATATAGTAAAATGAGGTCACAAGTCTGAAGCTCTAAGCCAACAGGATTAGTGTCCTTATAAGAAGAAATACCAGAGAGCCTGCTCCTCGCCATACCCCCACCCCCACATACACACACACTAAGGAGAGGCCATGGAGCACACAGAGAGAAGATGTCCATATGCAACCTTGATTGAGGGCCCTCGCCAACCACCAACCCTGCTGGCACCTTAATCTTGGACTTCCAGTCTCCAGAACTGTGGCAGATAAATGTCTGTCGTTAGGTCTGTGGTCTTTTGTTATGGCCGCTCTAGCAGACTGATAACAATGACTAAAAGACTTCTTTACCCCTGCTCAGTTGTTCCTTGGTTTGATAACAGTTCTCTTCTTAAATACAACTTTCTCTTACTTTAGACTTTATTTTCCCTTATTCTATTGTCAATGAAAATATAAAATAGTGTGATTTTTTTCAAAATTCTACTTTTATTATTCTCAGTTTTTATCACTCCACCAAACAACATCTAATAGAAAATAAACCTATCCACTATTTTTAAAAAAAATTACTGAAAAGCCAAAACAAATAAATTTCTTACTTGTTCCTTTCCAAATGAATAATATGTTCTTTTCCTTCAGCTTGAATGACATAAGATACCTAAAAGCACAAAGATGAAAAAAAGAACAATAAAACACCATTTTATAAATTACTTTTCAACAACAGGTATTTATAAGACACTGGAAACTTCTTTCTCAATGAAAATAATTGACTGAAATTGTTTTACAGAGAAACCTTATGTCTGCTCAAATAATAAAAAATAATCTGATCATCCCTGCCTTCCTTTAATAACTTACTGTGGATAATTACCTGTATGTTTATCTAAACTCTTCTTCAACTCATTTAGAATTGAGCTATAACTTCAGAAATTATTTTTGTTAAATACAACCATGTATTATCTACAGTATAAAGTAGTTCTTCCGTTTGTTTAAATGACGTAAATTTCTTAGTTTCAAGAGATTATCCCTAGTTCTAGTTATTTGAAAATTGAAAAGAAATACTGAACTCTTACAATTCTATATCTTCACACGATTCACCACATTTTCCCTCGCATATGAATATCTCTGAAGTCAGGATGCATCATACAAAGACACTGAAGTCTGACTGTAGCACTGTTTCTTTCTTAATTAGTGGTACATTAAATGAGAGAGGGCCTTACCATGGTGGCACCTCAGAGACAATGAACAGAGATAAAGTAACCTGCACTTACACATCCTCAAGCTCATGGAATCCTCTTCTCCACACCTCAAACAACCCTCAAACAACTTCCTAGCAACTCACCAGGTCATTAGCCAGAAGTGTTTAGTGTGCTTGCCAGAACTTTACCTCAACTCTTTAACAAAAGAGAAAACCAGGGAAGGACTCTACAAAAATAATATTATCTGAAGTGTCCTCTGATGTCCCCTATTGTCTGGACTCTAAGTTAACATCTTGCCAAGAAATGGTCTGATTCCTCCTCCTAGGGCACAGCAAAGTCTGACTTCCAGACCCAGGCCAAATTCCAGATCCTGGCAGTCCACTTCCACATCCTGAGTGGAAACCTGAGAAGTCTCTGTGATCTACCTGGATCTCCACTGAGAATCAAAAATTCCAAGCTCCTTCCATCACCAAAGTTTTGGGGTATGCCTTTCTATCCTTTGTGCTCTTGCCCAGTCATCTGATATTAAAACGTCCCTGTCACCTCCTCGGAGAATTCTGAGAACCAGAACTGTTTCTTTCCCCAAATAGCTGGTTGTCCCCTCCCGTCGTGTCTTCACTCATGGGTCATCTTCTCCATAGCAGTGGTCGGCAAATTGTGGCTCTTTGGCCCCTTGAGTGTGGTTATTCCACAAAATACCACGGCCTGGGTGAATCTATTTTGAAGAAGTGGCATTAGAAGAAGTTTAAGTTTTAAAAATTTAGCTCTTAAAAGAAATTTCCATCCTTGTACTGTTGATGTTTGGCTCTGCTGACTAATGAGTTTGCCGACCACTGCCAAAAGGCTTCCCCAAGCAGTAGTACTAAAAAATACAAACCCTCCCACCCCACCCCTACCCCTGTTTCTACACTCCTTATTCCCTTTCCTGCTTTGGATTTTCTCCAGTGCACTTATTACGATTTTCAGTAATCTGTATTATTAATTTCTATTATTTGTTTATTGTCCCCCCTTAAATGGAAGCTCCATAAGGGATTTTTTATTTTTGTCTGTTTTGTTCTCTGTCATATTCCCAATGCCTAAACAATGCTTCCATGCCTCCAAATATTTATTGGGGCACATAAATCATATTTATTATGATTACAAGCTACCTGTGCAGTACTAATATGAAGATAAAACTTACTTTTGAGTAAACATTCCTAATATGAAATATATGCATGTAACACACTACTATTCTCTGGTACCTATGAAAACACAGTATGAAATATTTTACCTCTCACAAACTAAGAGAGAGGTTACTTACTATTACTTCAACAAGATCACTGTAACCATCATCAGTCAGTTAAGGGTTAGAAATCTATGTAATCAGCTTCCTACCCCGGTTCCAAAATTTATCTATTTCATTCTGTTGTGTTTCAAGGTGCCCATTTTGTCTTTAAAAGAAATTACCAAGGATCAATATGTCCTTTTTACTAGAATAACATCCAATAAACATCAGTGCCATATGTATGGTTCTGTACTAATTTTTGGCCAATATTTATTCACTGAACCAATCGATGCTGAAAATAACACCTTTGTCTTAAAAATAAAAAACAATGTAAATATATAGATATTTCTCAAAAGATAATTTACCTGTTTTGAGTAGGGCCTACGGGCTTCTCTTCGTTCTCTAGTTAATCTCCAAGGAGTTATAATTTCATAAGAAGAGAGATGTGAGGTCTGTTGAAAGCCTACAGAATAGGAAGTAACAAGTGAATTACATGGTACTAAAATATAATAGAATTCAAATGCTGAATATTCAAATCAGAAAACTCATTTGACATTTCCATATTAAAATATATACATACTAAAGACCGGTGCACAAACTCATGCACGTCCCTTGGGGTGCCTTGGCCTGAGCAGCAATTGAGGCCTATCGAGGGACCAGCTGGCTGGGGGGAGGGGCCACAGGAGGTTGGCAAGCCTGGGAGAGGGGCCAAGGGAGGTTGGCTGTGGGAGTGCACTGACCACCGGGGTCAGCTCCTGCATTGACTACCTGCCCTCTGATGGTCAGTGCACATCATATTGACTGGTCGACTGGTCATTCTGATGGTTCAGTCATAATGGTCACTTAGGTTTTCATATACACTAGGGGCCTGGTGCACGAAACTCGTGCACTGGGGGTGGGTGGTCCCTCAACCCAACCTGCCCCCTCTCACATACTTGGAGCCCTCAGGGGATGTCCAACTGATGGCTCACCCCCAGCCTGCCCAAGGCCTAAAGCCTCTGGCAAGGCTTTAGGCCTTGGGCACCCAGCCATCGCCCTGCTCAGCTCAGCCCCGGCTGCCTGTGACCACCTGGCCCTGGGGGTTGGGCGCTCGCCGCCACTTCTGCTCACAGCACCCAGGGGCTGAGTGCTTGCCGCCACTGAAGTTTCATCTCCACCCCCAGGGCCCTGCGCTGGTGCCACTTGACCCCGTCCCCACTCCTGATTGGCTGGTAGCATAGCCAATCAGGAGCAAAGGTATGGTCAAATTTGCATGTTTCTCTTTTATTATATAGGATAGTTAGTTTTACATGAAAATAGCAATATATTAAATACTTGAGGCCCGGTGCATGAATTCACATACCAGTTGGGGCTCTCGGCCTAGTCTGCGGGATCGGGCTGAAAATGGCTCTCCAACATCCTTCAAGGGGTCCTGAATTGCGAGAGGAAGCAGGCCAAGCCAAGAGAGACCCCCCAGTGCACAACTGGAGCTGGGGAGAGATGCGGGAGGTTGGCCAGCAGGGAGGGACTGCAGGAGGGCTCCAAGGCATGTCTGGCCCTTCTTGCTGAGTACTGACTGGCCAGACCCCAGCAGTAAGCTAGCTTACTGGTCAGAGCGGCTGTTCCCTAGTGGTCAGTGCACGTCAGAGTGACTAGCTGACCAGTCGTCTGTCTGCCCTGGATGGTCCGTGCATGACACAGCTAAGGTTGAGCATCCTTAGCATATCATTAGCATATTACTCTTTGATTGGTTGAACAGATGACTGTAAAATCAGACACTTAGGCTTTATTAGATAGTATAGAATGCGTAAAGGGGAAAAGTAAATTTCCTAAAACAGGATGTCAATCTTTATACAAACAGTATATGCACAGCAATCATTTTCAAACAAGTTTTAAGTATAAACCCTAAACCTTTTTCTTAAAAGAAATCTTAAGATATAAACACACAAATACACACATGAACTTCTTTGATAGGGAAATGGATGTGGGTGAGACATCTGGAGCCTAGCAGCATTCACTCACCTCCCATATCCCACCCTCAGCCAACATGAATGACATTCCCTGTGATGGCATTAGAGTACTTATGAAATGCGGACAAGGATAATAAAAGGGAAAAGTTATTTTTAATGTCTGGTGGATTAACTCTCAATAAATACACACTCAACAATGTAGCAATTATCCTATATAACAAAAGCATAATATGCAAATTGACCAAACAGCAGAATGACTGGTAGGTGGGAAGCAGGGCTGGTAGGCAGGTAGCACCAGGCCAGCCAAGGCGGGTGCCGGCGGACAGAGGGAGGGGATGGCAATCTGAGGGCAGCAGTGGCCAGAGATGGCAGAGGGGCAATTGGAAGGTCAAGGCCAGCTGCTCGCCAGCACCATCTCCTGATCAGCACCCGGTCGCCTCCCACAGAGGGAGGCCGGCGGAGGCGGTGGCGGGCAATGGGGGATGGGTTGGGCACTCACCGCAGGTGCCTCCCCCGATCAGCCACTGGTTGCCTCCCGCAGAGGGAGGCCAGATTGCAGCTTAGGCCTGCTCTATGAGGAGCGGACCTAAGCTGTCAATCAGTTGGGCATCTCCTGAGGACTCCCAGACTGCAAGAGGGCACAGGCCAGGCTGAGGAACCCCTCAAGTGCACGAATTTTCATGCACCGGGCCTCTAGTATCAAATTAAATTAATGCCATTTAATCTATTCTAAAAAATAAACTTGCCCTAACCAGTTTGGCTAGGTGGATAGAGCATAGGCCTGTGGATTGAAAGGTCCCAGATTTGATTCTAGTCAAGGGCTTATATCTTGGTTGTGGGCACATCCCCAGTAGGAGGTGTGCAGGAGGCAACTGATCGATGTTTCTCTCTCATTGATGTTTCTAACTCTCTCTCTCTCCCTTCCTCTGTAAAAAATCAACAAAATATATTTTAAAATAAATAGATAGGTAGATAGATAATAAACATTAGAGAAAATGCATTAACAATGAAGAAAAAGCAATAATGAGGATTTACTCCCACTTCCAATCCTATTTAGTTTACCACACAGTGAAATCATATTTAAGTGGGGCTCAGGTTCTAAAGTCATCACCTGAGTAACACAAATCCCTCCGGAAGATACTCCATGTTGAAATCTGAGGCACAGTATTTCAATACAGCGTCACTGCAATGACATATGTCAATCTTTTTGGTGAACTTGATGAAGTAGATGGTCACCAGCTAAAGGCCATCACTGAGAACTCTATGTAACTCTAGATATCAAAACTACATTCAGAAATTACTAAGAGAGTAGATTTCAAAAGATCTCACAAGAAGAATAATTTTGTAAATATGGGTGGTGATGGATGTTAAGTAGACTTATTGGGCTGAGTATTTGCTATGCAAATATTAAATCATTATGTTATACACCTGAAAAAAATAAAATGAAATAAAAACATATGTCATATACTTTTAAAAACATGTTCAGTATTAGGAGATTTAAGTCTGGCATACACAACAGAAAGACTGAGGGAAGAACAGAGTTACATTTTCTACTCTGCAGATCGATTTAGAAAATAAATTTACTAAGTGGAATTTCTCTAAGAAATAAATGCCATGAAAAGAAAGAAGAGGGAGCTTTTATAAATTCAAATAAACTAATGAAAAACTAAACCAATTCTGAGACAATCATGGAAACCTTAACACTGAACAGATATTTAATGATCTTGAGAAACTGCCATGAATTTTGTAAGTGTAATAAGCATGTTGTGTGTAAGTTTTTCTTTTAAAAGTCCTTATGTCTTAGAGAGTCATTCTGAATACTCAAGAGCAAAATTATATGATGCCTAGGATTTGCATCAAAATAATCCAGTGTGTGTTTCAGGAAGAAGATAAGTAGAAATTGTATTAAAACTGGGTAATAGGTATGCAGGAGTTCATTACTCTTTTCTCTACTATTGTATATGTTTCATATTTCTGTAGTAAAATAAGTAGTTACCTAGAGAGTGGGATGAGAAAGAGACTTTCACTTTTCACTTTATAAAACTCTGTGTTATAGTGTTAATGAAGCATTATATCACGTTATATATATATATATTTGTGTGTGTGTGTGTGTATATGTGTATGTGTGTGTGTGTGTGTGTGTGTGTGTATATATATATACATATATATATATATATATATATATATATCTCACTATAAAATGTGTCATTAGTAAACATGTAAATGTCATAATGCACCAAACTTGTTTGAAGTAGTTACCACAATGGAATAGAACCAGAAAGTAATGAGATAAGTCTTGGCCTTTATTTCCGGCACTCCCACATGTCTGTAGTGTTTGAATTGGCTTTTATAATCAGCTTGTATTTTCAAATCAGCATGTATTTTTACTTTTAAAATTAAAATTGGGAAAAAGAGAATTTCATTAATAAGAAACAAAGTATTAAAGTACTGATTATCTGTCATTTCTCAACAACTCCTTCCTTTCCACCAGCCTTATTAATTCCATATCTAGACTGCTATACCTACTTCTCGGGTCTCCCTTCTCCCACTCTCTCCTCCTCTGGATCCAATCTACACGTCCATTCACTCATTGTCTTATGCCCCTGATTTCTGAAGATATAGATTAAAATAAAATATTTACAACTAACTTTCCCCAAAGTAACACTTTATACATATAAATATATCTATTACCTTGTCTAGCTTGGGATTTTAAAAGATACAGTATAAATAGGAAAACACAAATTATATGCAACATAATCATGTCATACTGACAGTTTTCAAACTCTTTACCCATCTCTCCCTTATCTATACTAATAAGAGGGTAATATGCAAATTGGTCAGACACCCTCACAGTAACAACTGAACAGCAGGCTGCATGGGCGACCAGGCCGGGGAGGGGAGGGGGGCGTAGTGAGGGGAGGGGGGAGAGGGGGTAGTGAGGGACGACCAAACGACTGAACAGCAGGCTGTATGGGGCGACCAGGCCAGGGGGGGAGGGGGGGTAGTGAGGGACGACCAAACGACTGAACAGCAGGCTGTATGGGGCAACCAGGCCAGGGGGGGGTAGGGGGGGTAGTGAGGGATGACCAAACAACTGAACAGCAGGCTGTATGGGGCGACCAGGCCGGGGGGGGGGGGGGGGGGGGGGGGGGGGGGGGGGGGGGGGGGGGGGGGGGGGGGGGGGGGGGGGGGGGGGGGGGGGGGGGGGGGGGGGGGGGGGGGGGGGGGGGGGGGGGGGTGGTGGGGGGGGGGGGGGGGGGGGGGGGGGGGGGGGGGGGGGGTTGGGGTGGTGGGGTGGGGGGGGTGGGGGGGGGTGGGGGGGGTTTGGGGGGGGGGGGGGGGGGGGGGGGGGGGGGGGGGGGGGGGGGGGGGGGGGGGGGGGGGGGTGGGGGGGGGGGGGGGGGGGGGGGGGGGGGGGGGGGGGGGTGGGGGGGGGGGGGGGGGGGGGGGGGGGGGGGGGGGGGGGGGGGGGGGGGGGGGGGGGGGGGGGGGGGGGGGGGGGGGGGTGGGGGGGGGGGGGGGGGGGGGGGGGGGGGGGGGGGGGGGGGGGGGGGGGGGGGGGGGGGGGGGGGGGGGGGGGGGGGGGGGGGGGGGGGGGGGGGGGGGGGGGGGGGGGGGGGGGGGGGGGGGGGGGGGGGGGGGGGGGGGGGGGGGGGGGGGGGGGGGGGGGGGGGGGGGGGGGGGGGGGGGGGGGGGGGGCGGGGGGGGGGGGGGGGGGGGGGGGGGGGGGGGGGGGGGGGGGGGGGGGGGGGGGGGGGGGGGGGGGGGGGGGGGGGGGGGGGGGGGGGGGGGGGGGGGGGGGGGGGGGGGGGGGGGGGGGGGGGGGGGGGG
>CM050519.1:76328261-76355761 GCA_027563665.1 Antrozous pallidus
TTTTCCCTCACACTTGTGGTGGTTGGTTGATTTGTATAAAAACTGCAAGCTAAAGAGATAATCCTCCACAGGCAAAATTTTGGACGAAAAGTGGTAGGGAAAGAATTGTGTGGAAACACATGTTACTGGGGCTTCCAACTAAGAACTTCTCTTAAAACTACTTTCTATGTACTTGCTTGTCTTCACTTAACAATATACTCTAACACTAGAGGCCCAATGCATGAAGATTCATGCAAGAATAGGTCTTCCTTCCCCTGGCTGCCGGCACTGGCTTCCCTCCAGCCAGAGCCACATTCTGCCTTTACTCTGGAGCCACTTTCCACCACCCTCCTATAGCTCCATCTAACCCCCACCCCTCACCTCATAGCAGGTATCCAACCTCACTCCGGCAGCTCCATGCCTGCACGCGCACGCTGCCTAGAGGTCCGAAGCGCCATGGCAATGACACAAGCATCCTGGCTGACTGCCATCATCGTTGTCATGTTGATTTGCATATTCCCTCCTTATTGGCTGTGGGCACCACAATCTTTGTCATGGAGTGACAGTCAGTTTACATATTCTGTATTGATTAGACAGGATTATCTCCAAATCAGCTCACCAAGATTTTCATTTTGGTAACAACCATAGAGAAAGCATTCCATTGTGTGTGTACAATGTACAATGGTAAATTCAACCTCTTTTCTATGTCTGGACATTTAGGTGTTTCCAATATTTTGCAATTATAAGCAATGTTGCAATAAATAAAACCTTTGTACCTATGTAATTTCTACTGCTGAACATAGAAGAGTGCATAAAAATATCCATATATCAGCCCTAACCTGTTCAGTGGACAGAACATCAACCTGCAGACTCAAGGGTCCCAGGTTAGATTCCAGTCAAGGGCATGTATCTTGGTTGTGAGCACATCCCACTAGGAGGTATGCAGGAGGCGGCTGGTTGATGTTTCCCTCTCATCAATGTTTCTAACTTTCTCTCCCTATCCCTTCCTCTCTGTAAAAAATCAATAAAATATATTAAAAATATCCGTATATCTGCTCACTTATACAAAATGAAATAGAAAAGATGTACTAGGCATAAATGAGATAAGTTATACCTGAGGGGTAAATGGAAATAGAATGGAAAGAAATGATTAGATAGGATTTAGGTAGAAGGGCTGGGGGAGTGACACTTCTCTAAGTAGAATTTTTCATATATTTCTGACTGTAGAAATATACTAATCTGTCACACATTATATAATAATCCAAATAAATAAAGAAGATGGTATTTAAATACTAATAAATATAATTAACTTTATTATGAATGAATAGCATAATCACAGTGAAGGGGGTAACTGAAATAACCTTAGAATATAACATATTTACTATCCTATCTAATAAAAGAGTAATATGGAAATTGCCCATACCTTTGCAACATCAAACAAGCCATGCCCACAAGCCACACTCATAAGCCACGTCCACAAGCCATGCCCAGAAGCCACGTCCACAAGCCAATCAGGAGTTATATGCAAATTAACACACAACCAAGATGGCTGCTGCTCTTGTTAGGCTGGGCCAGGCAGGCAGTAATTGGCCCAGATCTCAGGGCGATTTCTCTGCTGGGTGCCCAAGACTGGGGACAAAAAGGTCTAGCCAAGAGTTCTTTTCAGCCCCTGTCTTGGACCGGTCTGGTGGGCTGGGGGCATGGCCAGACAGTGATGGCCTGGATCACAGGGCAATGGCTGGGTGGGGTTCCCTGGCCAAGGTCCCCTGCCCAAGGAAGGAAAATCTTGGCCAGAGGCTTTCAGCCTTGGGAAGGCTGGAGGTGAGCCATCAGTAGGACATCCCCTGAGGACTCCCAGTATGTGAGAGGGGGCAGGTTGGGCTGAGGGACCACCTACCCCCAGTGCACGAATTTCATGCACTGGACCCCTAGTCCTATATAATAAAAGCCTAATATATAAATCAACCAAACAGTGGAACAACTGGTCTCTATGATGTGCACTGACCACCAGGGGGAAGATGCTCAATGAAGGAGCTACCTCCAGCCTGCAAGCTCCGACCAACAATGGCGGTGGAGGATGGGACTGGTGAGCAGGCTATACCAGGCCAGCCAAGGCTAGGTGCCAGTGGTCCAACACCTCCCACCCCCCCTATCCCACTGCTGATTGTCCCACAGATCAGCACTGATCACTGGCCAGGCCTAGGGACCCTATCTGTGCACAAATTTTGTGCACTGGGCTTTTAGTATAATCTAAAGCTAAAGACTCCCAGATAAAATTCACACCAATAGTAGGTTTGTTTGCACAGGGGTACAGATTAACAATGTCTATATCATAGATAACAGGAGCTAGCTTTCCCATTGGGAAAAAAAAAAGTTATAGATTTTAAAAAAAAGACTGAATTCCTGTGATGCTGGATTGAAATTAGGAGTACTTTTTAATAATACACTGAGGGATATAGACAGAATACAAATGTGCACATGTATATGTGTGTACACTTTTGTGCATATGTATTCTAGCTCTGCAGACTGAGAAAACCTGAAGTCTCTCATACTCCAGTAATAATAACATGTATAACTCTGATCACGGCATCTAAATAGTATACTTTAGCAAAAGGAAGCAGGAATCTTAGTAAAATGCCCTGATCCCAGGACTGGGACAAGCAAAGCACAAGATAAGCTTACAACATCTTGGGTGCCAATCATAAAAATTTGCTATTAAAATGTGCCTACAAATGATTGGGACATTCAAAAGGACACGCCACTAACTGGAAGCACCTCCCAGGAGCCAAATCTAAAATCATTTTAAGAAACAAAATAAATAGTGACAGCAATAAAATTTAGCCCAAAGTGTCAAATAAGAATCCATGATCTCATATTAGTACAAGTAAAGAAAAGGAAAAGCAAGGGCCTTATAGGAAAATCCCAATTGATAAATAAAAAAAGGAAAATGAAACTAACAGGTCACCACTTGGCAAATTCCACGGTATTAACTGTGAGACCAACAGTTACTAAGGAAAGAATCCATAATGGACACTAAAATTAATGTGCAAAAGTATGAGTACAGAGTCTCCAAGTATAATAATTACAAAGGGAACATGGTAACTTTTCAGTTACAAACAGAAAAATAATTATCTCCCAGTGGAGAAACCTAGCAGATAACATACTAACTAAATGGCCCATGTTTCCATCACCAGTAATGAGATAAGGAAATAGGATGTGCCTCCTGGCATAACGTCCAGAGAAGGTCGCAATATTAACTTGGTGTTATTCTTAAAATGTGCAATCTAAATATAGCTATGAAGAAGTATCAGAAAAAGCCCAAAATGACAGATAACCTTCAACATATCTGACCAATGCCCTTCAAAAGTTTTCAGATCATGAAGTATAAAACAGACAGAGAGCCTGTTTCAACTTAAGAAAACTAAGGAGTTATGACAGCGTGTGATCTGGGGTTGGATTCAGGACCAAAGGAAAAATAGCACTGGTGAAACTGTCAAAATTCTGAAAAAGTCTATAGATTTCATGGATTGGCAAATTAAGGCCAGCCGCTCACCTATTTTACAATTAGAATTTTTGAAATACAGGCCTTACCATTCTTTTGCACTAACAAACAGGTGAGAGGAAACTACACCGACCCGACAGCCAACACAGACAAAAAATTATTCATAAACAGTGTGCTAATCTCTGGATAAAAATAGAGTACTGGGTAAAGGTGCATTTCATGATTTTTGATAATTGTACTGTTTTTCTTATTTAAAAATGTTAATTTGGGGAATCTGAGAGAATGGTTTACAGGAATTCTGGTTGTTTCCTGAAACTGTTTGGTAAGTCTAAAAATATTTCAAAGGTAAAGTTCAAAAATAAATCTATATCTTGGAGCCTAGTTATTTCCACTGTCAGAGTGGTCTGGTCATTTATAAGATGAATCTTCCTTGGCTTAAAACATTGAAGTTGGGCCCTTCATTGCCTCTGGTGAGAAATGGCTACCCTTACAGAGGGCTAAATATGGAAATGCAAGCCCATGCACTTAACCAGAAAGCGCTTTTATCCAGAAGCCCATCTATTCCATGCCAAGCTCTGGGCTGAGTGCTTCGTGCCTATTTTCTTGTAAAGAACTACATTTGCAAAGAGGAAAATCCATTTACTTAAAGATGTCTAATTCCATACATATACTTTTCAGTAGATAGTACAGTAAGCAAGTAAAGGCTAGAGAGAAGCAGGAGACAGTGAATCAACTGTCAACTGGGTTATTTTTAGCAAACTCCCTCCATGCCCAGCAGCCCAAACATATTAATGGAGGTTTTCTGCCTCTACTTTATTATAATTATTATCTGAATAAAAGGACTCTTATCATGCCCTGTGATACAGGTTAATACCATAATCCGTCAGATCTAAGGTTGTTATAAATATAATCTGAGGGAAAGAATTCATATCATGCCCTGTGATGCAGATTAATACCATAATCCATCAGATCTAAGGTATCACTGATTATAAGTTGCACCTGTATTTTATGTACCACTAAGAAAATGTTTTCCCAGTTTTAATTGGAAAATGTCAGCAATTACCAATATTTGCCAATTCAGAGATAATAAAGAATGTATCTTTGAATAAAATACAATATATGTCATATGGTCAACATATATTTTTGGAACTACCATTTACTAATTTGGATTGTTTTGTATAGAATGATATTCCAGGTTTGACTTAACAAAGAAAACATTGACTGAAGCAGATGGTCAGTTAAAGTTGCTAAAACTCACATTAATAGGAAAGGTAGTCAAAACGGGAAAATCTCAGATCCGATAAAAAGAGGAAATTGCACAGGCGATTCAGAGAATCCAAATTACCTCCTGCACAGCCTCTGTTGGCTGCAAGCTAATGGCCTTCTCACACATCTCTGCATCCCTACTGGTGTTCTGCTCCCGGTATCAATGGCAGGCAATATCCTGAAAGAAATCAGTCCATTTCTAAGAGTCCAGAGTTGGCATCTTGAAGACACTGGAATAAGTGGCTAATTATTTTGAGCCTTTAGTTCTGAATGCTTGTTATTGTGCAGAAGCCACATGGTCTCATAACTTAAGGCCAAACTGCCCTATTTCTTTCTTTGTATGTTTATTGGCCATGACCAAATCAAAGGCAGCCAGGAAAATTCATATTTAGATCTTAGAAATCATCTAGGCTAGCTCCTTTATTTCACAAATGAGAAGACAGAAGCAAAGGATGGTGAGAATAATTGCCTAAGAAAAGGAAATAAGATTGGTTAGAGCAATGTCCACCACAATCCAGGTCTCCCCATGCTTGATCCAACACTTCTATTCCATCATGCAGAGAACTTCAGTTTAGTATTTGCAGACACCTTGAAATTCCTCCACTACCACCCTGCAGAATATGGAGGGCCCCACGGTGGGTACCACAGCCATTACCATGATGAGGGCTACATTTCCCGCCCCCCACCTCACTACTAAGGGAGAAGGATGGGCCCACCAGTGGGGGGTCACCACTGGGGCCCAAGTCGCTACGGTCCCCGATATGGGCACCCCCACGACCTGAGTACGGCCCTCACGCCGAAAGCCCTGTGCTTATGGTCTATGGCTTGGATCAGTCTAAGAGGAACTGTGACCGAGTCTTCGATGTCTTCTGCTTGTATGGCAATGTGGAGAAGGTGAAATTCATGAAAAGCAAGCCTGGGGCGCCATGGTGGAGATGGCTAATGGCTATGCTGTGGTCCGGGCCATTACTCACCTCAACAACAACTTCATGTTTGGACAGAAGCTGAACGTCTGTGTCTCTAAGCAACCTGCCATCACGCCTGGTCAGTTATATGGACCGGAAGACAGTCCTCCAGTTACAAAGATTTCAGTGAATCAAGGAACAATCGGTTCTCCACTCCGGAGCAGGCAGCCAAGAACCATACACAGCACCCTAGCAATGTGCTGCTCTTCTTCAGTGCCCCTCTGGAGGTGAGGGAGGAGAACTTCTTTGAGATTGGTGATGAGCTGGGAGAGAAGCGGCCATCTCCTGTGAAAGTGTTCTCAGGCAAAAGTGAACGCAGCTCCTCTGGGCTGCTGGAATGGGAATCCAAGAGTGGAGACTTTGGGCTTCCTGAACCATTACCAGATGAAAAACCCAAATGGTCCGTACCCTGACACCCTAAAATTGTGTTTCTCCACCGCTCAGCACGCCTTGTAATTAGGTGCAGAGGAAGAGTCCTATCTGAGCAGGAAATAATTTCTTTCCTTTGTGGGTATTTTTTTTTTGGGGGGGGGCAAAAGTTCCTATATTTCTTTTTTCTCTCTCTCTCTCTCTTTTTTTTTAATGCTAGGTTAGAGGCTTAACCATAATGGAAACGATGGAAGGGGAGGGGAAGGGAATTGATATCTCCCAAGATTAACCTTCACTTTTAAGAACTTATTGTACATGTGATTTTCCCCCCATTCATACATTTGTGCTACCTATATACTCTTGGCACATTTCAATAAAATTGTTTGAAAATTAAAAAAAAGAAATTCCTCCACTACCAACATACCATTATCACAATCATGACTCTTTTCCGATGTTTTAGCACCCAACGAATTTATTTTCCTTTTAAAAAATGAGTCCAAACTGTTGATGTGTGTGCGTGTATGTGAATATATATATATATATATATATATATATATATACATATATATATATATATATATATATGTTTTAAAAGCAACTTGCATAAAAAATAAAGCCATCTAAAGCAACAGTAATTTTGCAACACAAAACTCCCATCTGGGGAGACCAATCAGGAAACACAGTAGGAGTTCTAAACTATTATCAGTAGCTGTAGTTTGAATTTTTAAAAAATATATTGCCAATTTCATATTAGCTCTTGGAATGCATATTCATATAAATGCATAGCCCTACTTTATACCTACCACTGCACCCGTATCAGCTTCCAGACTCCTGAACTATGTACTTAGAGAGCAGAAATTAACAAATTGAAACTAGAGAGGCAGACACTTGACTTATAACACAGCTGCAGTTAACACTCAGATGCATGGAATAGTGAACACAATTTTCTTTCCAAGTAATGATTGGTATAGACAGTGCACTAAACAAGATAAAGTATGAAATTCTGGAACACACTAGGCATTCCAGAGAATACGTCAAGCAACACGTCAAGCCAATCAGCAGCTCAGCAAAGCCCAAGGTCAGAGACCACGCCTTCCATAACTCTGACTTAATGAAGTTCAAGAAAACCACTATAGAGGAAGAAGTACTTGACAAAATTTAGGGTGCAGAGATTTCTAATTAAAGCCCTGCCTACAGCCTAGAAGTCTTCTGGTGTGAATGATAGGGATTCAACGTGTTACAACCATTTGGAAGGGCTAGTCACATTTGCAAATGAGAGAAAACAAGAGACAACACTGACAGAGGACATGGTGAGATAAGCAGAGCACCTGACGGGGTTGATAAATGTACTGAGACAGAGCCTTCAGGAAGAGGAAAAGACAGTGGCAATGGTGAAGGGACACACACACACACACACACACACACACACACACACAACACAAACCCCAGAACAAAACCGATTTCTACTGCATTGTTACTTGAGTCTGCACATCAACTAGAATCATTTCATCTAATTTGCAAAAAAAAATAAATAATAAAAATAGAAAGTGAGCACAGAGTCAGCTAACGTATAGAAACTCTCCATTAATGCTCCCTCTAAGCTTTTATGGCATAATGATAATTAGTATTCATAGATTTAGATTCAATATCACTTCATGAATCATCATAGAAGATAATCAGAAACACATTCATCTAATGATATAATGTAGAGTGTCCTTTGAATAAGCAACTGTACTCAATGCTGAGGGACTAGAAAATACAAAGTCATAATTTAGGTATTGAAAGAAAAGACCTAAGAATATTGTGCTGTATCAGAACTTGGTAATCCACATATGATACAAATGGTAACTTCATTTACCATGATATTCAATTCATGCCAAAGACGACAGTATTTACATATGATTGTCACATGGCCCACAGTCTCCAGTGTTACAGATATATGCAATTCTATGTGTAATCTAAAAGTGTGATAAAGTCTTCTCATCCCATAATTTAGTAATCAAATGGAAGTTGGTAGCTATGTAAAGAATTGCTGTTTGGAGAGCATTAATTGTCCATTTGGAAGAAGAAAAAAATGCAGGGTCACGGACATGCTCATTCCATACCTTTGTTAAATGTTAAAGCAATAAAGTAAAACCAAGTAAAAATATGTGCATTCAAAAACAAATACAATTTTGCTTAGAAAGATATAACCTATAGGTCCATTTTCCATCTACATCATATATTTTCATAAGCAATCATAATTTTAAATAGGTTAATTTTTAACTTTTTCATATAAAAATACAGTTTCCATGTATTCAGTAAAGACTTGCTGAGATATAAGCTCTATAGGACACTAGAACATAGAGTACGGTTTCCTACAACTTTATATAATTGGGTGTATCAGAAATCATAAGAAAAAAGATAGTTGGAATGGAATGACTCAAGGGTTACAACATTTTTTAAAGAAGAGATGGAAACTGAACTATGATTTAAATACATGATATAACAGATAATACCACAGGGAGCTTGTCCTAAAATATGTGGATAGTAAGCAATGACCTGGAGCCTAGAGAAAAATTTCCCATTGCTCAAAATGTGATATAAATATGGAAAGGTGCTATTACAGATGACAGTAAATCCTGATTCATCTGGAAGACAGTCATATAAATCTCAACTGTTAATATTAAAACAATATCAATAAAAAAAAAGAAAGAAAAGGGGGAGAGAGAAGAAGAGGAAACGGAGGAGGAGAAGGGGGAGAGAGGAAGGGAGAAAATAAAGAGAAAAACAAAAGGAAATGGAAGGGAAAGGGAAAGGGTAAAGGAAGGTAAGAGAAGAAGGGAAGGAAAGGGAAAGGGAAGGAAAAGAAAGGAAAGAGAAAGAAAAGAAAGTAAAAAAAAGAGAAAAGGAAGAAAACTAACTAGCTGGCTAGTTTGTGGTCAATCAAAATCATGTTATCAAGACAACAAGCTAAATTGTTTTATTCAAAGAACTATTAGCCAAAGCATGTTTACTTATTCACACAGCTGAACATTTTGTGGGTTCTAGGATGCATCAGCCACTGTGCTAGGCACTGGCAATATAACACTCAAAAAATGGAAGTGTTACTGAAATGAAAGCGTTCATTTGCCTGTATATCAAAGCTTAACAAGACATAAACAGGAGCAAAGAAAGTAAAGGTTTATTTAAGGAAATGGCACCAAATCCGGAGTGACAGTGCATTTGTGCCCCAAAACCTGGCTTCCTGATGCTTTTAGGGAACAGAGTTATAGAGTCTAAGAGAAGATATGGACTGGCAAATCAGCAAAGCCAACATAGTAATGTGCAATGATATCTATCGTACAGAAAATAAGTAGGTGAAAGAGGAAGACATAAAAGTGAAATTAACCCAGCTTTGGTGGGTCAGAAATTTCCTTTCTTTCCTTTTTCCTTTCTTTCTTCTTGCTTCAAACTGGCCTTGTCCATTGAATAACATGCTGACTCACTTGCCTCCCTCTTTCCTTGCATATTCACTCCCTTAAACATTAAGTCTTTAGACAGTGGTCAGCAAACTGCAGCTTACAAGCCACATGCGGCTCGCGAGCCGCGGTTTGCCGCTCTGTTGACTAATGAGTTTGCTGACCACTGCCTTAGGACATCAGATCTGGTCAGCACCAAACAGTCTTAAGAGCAAAGCGTCAGGTGTGTTGACCACAGAACAGGGTTTTGGTCAAACTAAAGATAACATCTAGGCCTCCGTTGTGTTTCAGTTTAAGACCCAGAAAATGGAACAACCCAACCAACCACATCCTTGAGAAGCCAGAGAGAATGATGCCATGGCTGACATCAGGACCAGATGCATTGATAAACTGCCCCCAACCCTGCTCCAGCCAATCAGTAGAACCCACAACCCTAACTCCCTTAGATAGTCCCTTAGGTTAATGATTGTCCCCTTTATACCCCATCCCCTAAAACTCATCAGGAAGCCAGGTTTTAGAGCACCAGCTCACTCACCTGTGACTCTTGGTTTGGTTCTATTTCCTTAAGTAAACCTTTACTTTCTTTGCTGCAAACTCCTGTCTTGTTTCTTAATCAGCTTTGATGTATGCAGGCAAACAAACTCTTTAGTTCGGTAAAACTTGAAGAAAATGTCTTTCAACCTTAAGAATGCTAGGGGTGAGAGAGATGAAAAAAAGAGGGAAGAGTGAGGCAGGCAGAGGCATCTTCATGCACAGAGACATGAAGTTAAGAATAAACAAGTAGCTGGAACATCAAGTGAGAGGGGGAACTAGGTCACGACAGGGCTAGAGAAAATCAAGGGCCAATCACACAGAGCCTTATACGTTACTCGACTTTACTCTGCTGACAACAGAGCCATTAAAGAAATTTAAGCAGAAAAATCACATCATTAGACTTCCACATTAGGATGATCACTTCAGCTGCAATGTGAAGAACAGAATAGAAGGCAGACAAGACTGGTATCAGGGGAATCAATTAGGAGGCTGTGGATGAACAAGATAAAATATGATAGTAGCCAACACAGAGATTGTAGAAAAGAGGAGGGGGATAAGGGTAAGGTTCAAAAAAGTGTGGAGAGAATAATTGTTATATTACCATTCATTTGCATAGCTGACATATTGAGCACTGGCCATAGTCCTAGTGCTAGGGCTGTTGGGTGTTAGGAAACACACAAGTAGGATGCAAGCATACTCTTAGACGCTGGTTGAATAACAAGAGGAATGAGGAATTAGCAATGAGCCCCAGTGTCCTGTGAATGGGGGCATTGCTTAACTAGGTTCTCAGTGGCTACTTCAATCTGCTTGACAGATCAAGATGGAAGACGAACAAAGCTATTTTAAAAGGCTTTCTGGAATGGCTTTGTCACTGGAATCAGGTTTGCAGGCTGCTAAAGATTTAGAGAAAGAACAGAGGCTGAACTCAATATCCAGAGTTCCCATCTGGGCACACATTTCCTAATAAGGTAAAAAAAAAAAAGTAAGTTGATTTGACTTGGCACAGAAGTACAGGTTGATAGCTAACACTGTAGGAAGGTACACTGTGGGGTGTGAGCTGAATAATGGCATTGAAAAATTTCCTAATACAGTCCTTAGATATTTTCAAAGTTCTTCACAAGAAAAGAGTTGCAGTGGATTAAAATTGAACACAAATTCATTAACATCATCCCGTCAAGAGGTTGGTTCCATGCCCCAGCCCTTGGAATCACACTAGACTCTGACTGCACTGACTATGGACAGTGTTCAGATTCCGTCCCAAAGAGATGGGCAGCTCTCACTTCTTGTCTCTTGGCGCACTTGCTCTTAGAAACCGTTGGCCATGGGAGGAGAGTGACTATCCTGATACAAACTGTGAGAACTGTGAGCCACATACAAAGCCACTGTGTTGTGGTAGAGAAAAGCCACAGAGAACTGAGGTGCTGACCACATTTGTGAAGAAGAACCCATCTCAGAAATGGATTTTCCAACCCAAGCTATGGATCAAAAGCAAGTCACACAGTCCAGCCCTTCCTAACATACCCAGAAAACTGAGAGCTACATGAAATGGTTGTATAAGCCACTGAATGTTCATGTGGTGTCTTATGCAGGAATTATCTAAAAATAATTGGACTGGAATTATATGTAAACTAAGAAAACAAGGCCAGCCCTAGCCAGTTTGGCTCAATGGACAGAGCCTCTGCCTGAGGACTGAAGGATCCCGGGCTGGATTCTGGTCAAGGGTATGTACCTTGGTTGCAGGCACAACCCCAGTGGGGAGTGTGCAGGAGGCAGCTGATCCATGCTTCTTTCTCATCAAAATTTTTAACTCTCTATCCCTCTCCCTTCCTCTCTGTAAAAAAATCAATAAAATACATTTTTTTTTAAAAAAGAAGAAAATAAGGCCATCTTTTTATAATCCTAAGTAAAGAATTACTTCTTGGGATCAAGTGAACGAACCTCTCCCTTACCTTGCGGAGAATATATTAGCAACAAAATAAGTACCCAGGCCAGTGATCTTGGATAATAAAGGGACTAAGCCAGTGGTCAGCAAACTGTGGCTTGTGAGCCACATGCAGCTCACGAGCCGCGGTTTGCCGCTCTGTTGACTAATGAGTATGCCGACCACTGATGTAGACTCTCGATTCCAATATTTACATGCTGTTGTTGTTCCTTGTGATTAAGCCCCTATCCCAGTGGTCGGCAAACTCATTAGTCAACAGAACGACAAATCATGGCTCAGGAGCCGCAGTTTGCTGACCACTGGACTAAGCAAAGTAAAATGAATTATGCATAACAGAAAGGGAAGCATCAGTTACCCTGAAAACACATACATATGAATTAGCTTGAGTTGCACTGAAGTTCACTACACCCCTCTGTTAACATCTTGCAAGATGTTAATTTTAAGTGCTATTAACAAAGATGTCATAAGCTCATAATGATTTCCACAGTGAACTTTTCCAATGACAGGCTGTCATTCATGCATTGGGGCACTGTCCCTGCTTTGCCTAATATATGAAGGAAGATTAAGACAAGAGGGGGAAGAAAGAAAGAATAAACACATCAGCACAGAAAGAAATCACCCACTTATTTGGAGTGCAACAGCAAATGAAGACTTTACAAACGGGAAAACAATTTATTTTTATTCCAATAAATTTTCCTGTATTCAACACAACCTTGCAAATAATTACTGAACATACCCAAAACAAACTATGGGCAGACATTAATATTTTCTTTATATTGCATTTTTAAAATATAGTTTTATTGATTTCAGAGAGGAAGAGAGAGGGAGATAGGAACATCAATGAGGAGAGACAATCATTGACTGCCTCTTGCCCGCCCCATTTGGGGATCAAGGCCACAATCTGGGCATGTGCCCTGGACCAGGAATTGAATCTGATTGATGGGTCAATTCTCAACCACTGAGCGACACCGGCTAGGCTGTATTTTAGATGTATACTTCATTTATTTTCAGACTAAGGAATACATTTACATTAATTAACTCCAAATTTTGTATAGAGCATAAGGAGAAAAGTTACCCTCCCAACCCTATCTTTAACCACTCTACACCTTTCCCTAGAGAAAACAAATATATTCAGTTTCCTGTGCTTATTTCTAAAAATATATTATTCTAAGAGCACATATGCCTTAATATAATTATGTTTAAATGCATTCCATATATACTTGTATATATGCACATTTTATATAAAAATTTTATGTAAATGTGGCTACATAGATGTGTGTAATTTCCTACCTTTTCTGCACAACCATTATACAGTCTTGAACCTTTCCACTCCCAATATATTTTTGGAGGCTTTTCAATATTAATACACATAGAGGTATTATATTCATTTTTAGAGTAATAGAAATAGCATACTGCTCCACAGTTATTCACAACTCTATAGGTAAACATTAGGATGCCTCCAGACTTTGCTCCTTTCCAGCAATGCTGGGATGACTGTCCTTTTAGATATACCATTTGCTAGTAAGCAATACATTTCCAAGATGCAAAACTTCAGGGTAAAATGGTTTATGTGATGGTGTATGTGGTTATAATTTAGATAATTACTGTCCATTTTGCATATATAGAGAATGTATAAAGTTGCAATTCTAAAGGCAATGGTTGATTTTATCCATATACATGACCACAGCATTATTAATACTATTTAGATTTTGCCAATTTGATAGGAGAAAACTTA
Organism: Antrozous pallidus; assembly: GCA_027563665.1. Classification (NCBI taxonomy): domain Eukaryota; kingdom Metazoa; phylum Chordata; class Mammalia; order Chiroptera; family Vespertilionidae; genus Antrozous; species Antrozous pallidus. The sequence continues at coordinate 76,341,994 of CM050519.1, forward strand.
GTGTTTTGGTATGTTTGATTTTATAATTCTATGTATTATTCTGGTGTGTGTGAGTGGTTTTTTAAGAAATATATATATACTGTATTTTCTGGTGTATAAGATGACTTTTTAACCCAGAAAAATATCAAAAGTCAGGGGTCGTCTTATACACCGGGTGTAAAAATATCTTAGCTTGCAGTTATGATGGGTGTTGCTAACTTGCCAAGGACTTGCCCGGCACTTGCTCTCTCTCTTGCTATCTTCCTCCTATCATCATCAGTTCCAATCGTCTTATACGCTGGAAAATACACTTTTTCTTGATTTCAGAGAGGAAGGGAGAGGGAGAGAGATATAGAAACATCAATAATGATAGAGAATCATTGATTTGGCTCTCTCCTGCATTCCCCCCTACTAGGAATTGAACCCACAACCCGGGTATGTGCCTGACCAAGAACCGAACCATGACATCCTGGTTCATAGTTCGACACTCAACCACTGAGCCAGGCCTCAACCACTGGGCTTACTGTTCATGTTAAAGAGCCATCTGTGCTTCCTATTCTTTGAACCCTTGGCTCATATCCTTTATCTACTTTCCTATCAAATTATTGGTCTTTTTCATCTTCTAAGAATTCTTTGTTTTAAAGGAACTAGTTTTTTAATGACAACAGGAGTTCCAAAAATCACTTTCCTAACAGCATTATAAATTTGCTTATGGGATTTTGCTATGAGAATTTTTTTTGATTTGTTGTTGTCAATCCTCATGCAATGATTTTTAAAGAGAGTAGAATAGAGAGAGAAACATCCATGTAAGAGAGACACATTGATCAGTTGACTCCTGCACATGCCCTAACCCAGGCCAGGATCGAGCTGCACCCCAGGTAAGTGCCTACCCTTGACCAGAAATCAAAGCTAGATCCTTTGGTCTGCAGGCTGTTGCTCTAACCACTGGCTAAAACTGGTGAGGATAAGAATTTTCTTAAAGTAGTTGAATTTATCAAAGTTTTCTCCAATAACCTGGGCATTTACAGTCATAGTTGCGAAGACTACCTTTGTTTATTTATTTTGCTTTAATGAATCCACTGTTTTGCTCTATAGAAAACAAACAGATATTAGTAAAGCATCATTAACAAATATTATCATTGAAAAATCTTTTTACAACAAAAAATGTCTTCTAATATCATTTTAATGAATCCTTTATTCACAACAACATTTAAACCAATGCAATTATAGAGTTATTTTTAAAAATGGAGACAATTTCTTGGTGTTCACTACACGATAGAATTATATTATAATTTCTGGCAATGATAGTTTTTTATCTTTTAAAATTATTGAGAAAATGATGATGACAGCAAGATGGAGGACTGGAGAGTCTCAACACTTGTCTCCCCCCCACAAAACAGCAAAACAAAAAGCAACTACAAATCAGATGAAAATGGCTCCGGGAAAGTTCTGGAACATAACAAGGAAGTGGAAGAAAGCTTGCAGAGCTCAGAAACCAAGAACAGCTGCAAAGGAAAACACAGGAAGCATTTTACACGCCCACCCCCTCCCTGAGTCCAAGCACCAGAGCTGAGCTACTGCCATTCTGCAACTGTCCCAGTGGCCAGAGTTAGACCCTAAACCATCATTGCCAAGCAGGCTACTGCTTCATCCTGACCTCTAGGCCAAAAGCAGCATTGTGCCCTGTCACCCCAGGACCTGTGCTGCTTCTGCTCCCCACATACTCATAGGGTCCACATCACTGCAATGCGTACCAGAGACCCAGACTCCAGTTCCCTGGGAAACACCCGCAGGCCTGCATCTCAGACACCAAAGCAACCACCACAGACAGTACATCTAAGTCCCAGGACCCAAATGCTGTGGTTGCTCTGCAAGCACCTGACCCCCGTGACCCTGGCTCTGCTGCTGCACAGAGTGTCAGCATACCAGGCCTAGCACCAGGAGGGGTCCACTAAGAGAAGACATCTCGCCACAGGCATAAAAAAGAGAGGGCACCCCAGCATCCTTCACCTCCAAGGATTATAACAGCCTTAGCAGCCACTGTCACTCAGAGATTATCTATAGCCAGGGCCGCAGAAAACTCAAAGATGACGTCAGCTAACAGAGATGCAGAGACGGTGCCACTGTGGCCTCCCAGAAACCAGAGAGGCTGAACCCCACCCAGCTGGCACCCTTGCAGTCAACTTCAAGTGAAACTCTTTCCCCACCATTCAATCTGAAAAAGGCTAGAAGAGGAAACTGCTTCCTCAAATGGACAGATATCAATGCATAGCCATAAGAAGCATGAAAAGCAAAAACAGTATACCACCAAAGGAAAAGAATAATATTCCATTAACTGACGCCAAGGAAATGGAATGAAAATAGTAAGCTTCGCCTTTTGTAGGTGATGGTTTTTAACGCTACAAACTTTTTCCTTCCTAAGGGATAATAATTCTCAGGTAGCTATGTGTGAGCACACACTGTAATTTAGCATTCCATAATATGTAAGGCTTTAAAATATTTACACTGGCATATGTCAACATGTCCACCTTTATAAAATGTAATTAACGTGCACGGATATATTTAATATTCTGAGTTCAGCACTTTAATCATCAGAAATATTTTATAAATCCCTGTTTAAGATCACTTACAACTTCTAAAAACTATATAACTGTTTAAAGTTTTATGAGACATGTAGGAGACTAGGTGAGTAAGACAACCAAAAAATAAAAGATTTTTCAATGATCTTTTGATTAAAAAAGGATGTTTCATAGCTTTGGAATTCTGGTCTCTGATACAAGTTCTTGCACAGGTGGATCCCTGCAACTAATGTTCATCCATCAAAAGCTTAAGCATACTTATGCCAGTGTTTTCAACTTGGCTGCTTATAAAGTTAATTTCACACACACACACACACACACACACACACACAGTTCTAAAACCCGCAGAAAGAAATATCCTCAACAAAATAACGTGGAATCTCAAAACATAAAATTCTATTAAAAAAAACACACAAAACTTTTGAGAGTAATTTGCAGAATCCTTTCTTTCCCACTCAATGGGATCTGAACATGGTCTACTTAATAAACATAGAAAATTATGTTGGAAACAACAAAAAACTGTAACAAATGCAACAATCAGCAAGTACATGTTGGTCACAAAAGAAGATGGTGCATGGATTGGCAATCAAAGCAAACGCAAAAGCAGATGACAGCATGTTTTTACATGTATTTCCAAACATAACTTCCCTGTCCCTGTTTCATTAAGTAAACTATAAACCTCACTTTAATAAAGACTTATAAGAAAGATGGAGCATGAAAAATTTGATTTCTAAACAATCACTTGGAAAATATGAACTCATTTTGGGGTTGATTTTAAAGATTTGTTTTGAAATCAAAAGTACAGAGGGTTGAAATAGTTTATTATTTCCACTGTGTTCTCTAAATATAATATTATTGAGTTTTACATGCTCTTGAATTTCATTAATGTAAACTAGGGGCCCAATGCACGAATTCGTGCACTTTGAACGGAACTGTAGGCCACGAGACTGCGATAAGCACAGGGGCAGGTCTCAGCCCATCCTCCACACCCTTGCCAAGCCCCTCCTGCCACAGGTCCCCTTCCACACACCCCCCCCACTCCCATCCCGTCTACTGGAAGCCTCACCTCCACCTTCAGGACCACTCCTACATGCTGATGGCACCAACCACACTCACACCCTCTGATGGTGCAGAGCTATTGCAACTGGTGCCAGCAGTGGTGCACGTGGCTACTGCTGCCCTGATCACCCCTCAGGAGCAGGGGGAGGTAGAGAAGCCCTCAGGGGCCATCAAGGCCAGCTGCTTGCAGCCATTGATGGTGCCAAGTGATCAGGACCAGTGCCAGTGTGCGAGCAGCAGCTCTGGCACTGACTGCAGGTGTGAGCAGGACTGGTACTGACAGTGGGTGCGAGTAGGGCTGGCACCGAAAGCAGGCGAAGCGCTGGGCAGGACTGCAGTGTGTGGGAGCAAAGAATTTTCAGTAATCACCAGAGTCTTACCCCGATGATAGCAAACGGTGCCCTGCCTTGGTCTGGCACCCCCACTCACCTCCTCCATCATCCTACTATAGCCAATGCCCAACATGTGCCACAAACACCCCTGGTGGTCTGCACACATCATAGCAACCAGTTGTTCAGTTGTTCTGGTTGTTCTGCAATTCGATCTATTTGCATATTAGCCTTTTAGAATATAGGATTATTCTTTCATTGAGAAAAATACTTGTTGAGAAAAAATTATGTGCTAGGCACTTTCATTTAGTTAAGATACACACTTGAATACAATAGACAAAGACACCCCCTCTCATGAAGTTCAAATTTTAATAGAGGCATCAGTCTGCTGTAATCATTTTCACCTTTATTTTTTTTCACAACATTATATTCTTGAGATAGAACCCCATTATATGACTACACCACAATTTATTTACCCATTCTCAAGTTAATGGTCATTGAGATCATTTCTGAACATTTTCCTGTCATGTACAATTGAACGGTAAATATATTTGTACATGTAATTTGGTAAACATGTGCAAGTTTTTCTGAGGCAATTATTTTCAAAATGTGGTCCACAGAACCCTGATGGTCCCCAGCACTTCTTCAGGGGGTCCAGAAAGGAGAAAAAATACTAACAACACTAAAATGCGACTTTCTCTTACCACTTTATTGACTGACGTTGCACTGATGGTGTGAAATCAATGGTGGGTTAAGCTGTGGGCACCTTAGAAAGACTGACACAGTGGCACCGACCTCTACTAGCAATCACTCTATCTTTCACTGCCACATACTTGCAGCAGAAAAAAAGTGCCTGTCTCAGGTCCTTGATGAAGCAGAAGACAATCATGCATTTTATTAGGTCTCTACCTTTTTCAGAACAAAAACTACAGCCCTGGCTGGTTTGGCTCAGTGGAAAGAGTATCAGTCTGCTGACTGAAGGGTCCCTGGTTCGATTCAAGTCAGGGGCACACACCTGGGTTGCAGGCTCATGTGGGAGGCAGCTCATTGGTGGTTCCCTCTCATTATTGATGTTTCTACTTCTCTCTCACCTCTCCCTTCTTCAATGAAAACATATATATTTTTTTAAAAATATGCAGGAAGCCCTTCCGTTGCATCTTGAAGTAGAATGGTAGTCTTAAGGAAAGGCCCTTATATAATTGAGTTATACGCTAAACTAGCATCTCCCTTCAACATGGGACACCCTGTTTTACTTAAAAGATTGAAAAAATATATATTCTGACCTGGGTATTTAGTAGTAACTTTCATGAAAATAAACAGTGAGAATATATTTTCAAATTAAAAAAAAAACTGACAGAGCTTATGCCAATAATAAAAATTGTGCTTTCATTTGAAAATTAGGATTTTTAAAAACTATCGGTGGCCACTGTGAATTTTCCAGCTTCCTAAAATTCAGACTTTCCAGTGGAAATATTTATGAATGTCATTTTAATATTGCTTTATGAAGTGTGTCAATACTTGGAAGATCTCTTACAGGAATCAGTGAACCAGTGTTTTCAATTGACCACCGCATGATGTTAAAATCTCTGCATGGTGTCTTGGCTGGTGGGGCCCAGTTGGTTGTGCTTCGATCCACACAACGAAAGGTAGACGGTTTGATTCCTGGTTAGAGCAGGTTCAGTGTCTGGTGGAAGAGGATGTCAAACAGGAGGCAACCAATCTATTTCTCTCTCACATCAATGATGTCTGTCTGTCTATATGTCTGTATGTCTCTCTCTCTCTTCCCCCTTCTCCCGCTACCGTCCTCTCTCTAAAAATCAGTAAAAAAAATATTTTAAAAAATTATGCAAGCTAACAGTGTAGAAACAGAGTATAAAATTTCTTTGATAGTGTTTCAGATTTCAAACTTTAGAAAACTATCACTTGTCATGTTTTCATGTGGAAAGAACCATGTGAAAAAGCTATAAATTCTTTAAAAATTATAAATATAGTAATACTTTAAATTTGTCTAAAACCTAGTGTCTAATTTGGTAAACACCAATAGAAAAACGTATATAAGTAAAAGATAATTGGGGTTCTCAGTAATTTTTAAAACTTTGAAGGGGTTCTGAGAAAAAGTATTTGAGAATCTGTGTTCTCAGATACATTTTTAGCAGAGAAATGCTGGGCTCAGAATACACATACACAGCTTCAACTTTATTAGAAAATGAAAAATCACTTTTTAACTTTTACTAATTTTATATATATATGGATATATATATATATATATATGGATATATATATAAGTGTTCTCATTCTCTACACCCTCTACAATTTCTAGAATTGTAATGACTTTTAATGTTTATCATTCTGAGCACAGAGAAGTAATATGTCATTGTTGTCATAAAGTTCCTTTTCGCATGACACGATGAGAGCGTGTTGGGAAGTAACTCTACACTGATTTTCACAGGCATATCGAAAGCTTCTACAGCATTTTCAAATCTTTGAGTACTAGTAATAAAAAAGCTTTTTTTTTTTTTTTTTTTTTTTTTTTTTACTGAATAAGTAACATTGGCTATATCCATCTTATCCTGTAGCATAAAATAGACTTTACAATCATTGACCTTGTACTTGTGTTGAATATTAAACTATGCCTAACAGTATTCCAGACACTCCTAGTTTTTGCTCTTCTGCTCATATATCTTGCTCACAACTTGCTCATTCCATAATATATTTTTAGTGAAAAATGCAAATTACACTAATGCATAGAGAATAATTTTCTTTTAGTAAAATAATATCACCAATGATATGAGAATTAAATCTACTTTAATATATTTTTACAAGCTATTAAAAGTATAAGGATATGCCTGGCCGACATGATTCAATGGTTGAGCATCAACTTGTGACCAGGAGGTCACAGTTTGGTTCCCGGTCAGGGCACATGCCTAGGTTGAGGGCTTGATCCCTAATGAGGGGCATGTAGGAGGCAGCCAATCAATTATTCTCTCATCATTAATGTTTCTATCTCTCTCTCCCTTTCTCCTTTCCTCTCTGAAATAAATAAATATATATTTTTTAATTTCAAAAAGTATAAAGACAGACACCAAGCTGTCAATACTATATGTATCAGGTAGGGAGATGGGAATCAAGACCAGAGGGGAAAAAAATATGTTCAACTTTGTCTTTATACATCTCTACATTACCTTGTTTCAATAATAAAAAAAATAAATCTGTAATCTGAAGAAAGACAAAAGAAAACTAAGCCAAAACTGGTTTGGCTCAGTGGATAGAGCATCGACCGGTGGACTGAAGGGTCCCAGGTTCGATTCCAGTCAAGAGCATGTACCTTGGTTGCAGGCACATCTCCAAGTAGGAGATGTGCAAGAGGCAGCTGATCAATGTTTCTCTCTCATCAATGTTTCTGACTTTCTATCCCTCTCCCTTCCTCTCTGTAAAATATCAATAAAATATATTTTTTAAAGAAAACTGAATATTTACTTCACATTTAGTTCCCAATCACAGGTTATTTATAGCTCTGGTTATGTTAAGTCTTCATTAATCTTTTGTAAACTTATCTGGGCTTTCATCATATGACCACGTTGGCTAAACAGAATAAATTTAAATTGAATACTACAGAGTTCAACAAAGTTAAAACGTCATATGAAAATACACACTAGAAAGGCCATCATAAAGTGCAAGGAAAACTTCACCTGAGGCCAAGACACTTCTTTTCTTTGTTACCTGTGATCATATCAAGGATCATAAAAGTGCATTTACAAGAAGGAATGTGCTAGAGTTTGAGCAATGCAAGATGGCACTCAAGATTCTTCCAACCAAATCCAAAGAAATCATGTCACAAGTGTCAGAGAATGAGCTCTAAGCATACTTGGGGGTGAGGGGAGAGGATGACACTAATTATGATGATTCTTACAAAAGATGTGCAATAATATTCATAAGAAAACGTTCACTTCATCCCAAAGAATGCATGCCAGCTGCAATGAAAGTCAGTAATTTTGAATTGAGAATAGACCAAAGGCGACTGGTGAATGCCATATTTCCATCATATATTTAAGCAATCTTCTTTGCACAATATAAAAAGAAGATTGCTCTACAAAGCTGCTAAAAGAGAATGGCTATACAACCTACAACATCTATCACATAGTTAGATTACTGTTGTGTGAGCTAACACAACTGCTGCTCATGGGACCAGTCTCTGTGTGGGCTGTTTGCCACAAAGAACCTAATTCTGCTCTAAATTGAGTCAATTTTAACTTGTCAATTGGTGTGATCTGTTGACCATACTCACACTATAAGACTCAAAAGCCATTTTCCAAACATTAAATTGTTCTTTACTATCCTTTTAATGGTGGCAAGCATTCCTCTCTTATAACTGCTTAATTTTAGTTCAAATTCAGTCAAGCTTCAATTAGCTTAAAGAATAATGGCTATTGTGCTCTAATGCTTAAATCGTCTTGTCTGCATTGATGTATTTGATTCACATTACATTGATGTGTTACTCCGAAGAGGTCCAACAGAAACAAACAGAAACTGAGAGAGAAAATCATTTCTGTGAGTGTCAATATGTGACAGACAGAATCATTAGGGGGAAAAAGGATGTGCAAGTGAGGAGGAGAGAAGGCTTATTGCCCTCTTGAAATAGTCACATACATAATTCTAATAAAGATACGAATATTTAGAATAGTGACACTCCACTATCTATAGTCAAAATGAGCAACTGATTCTACTGTACATTCTATTCCATCATACAAATTATGAATCTGATTTTTAGGTATGAATTAAATACTTAATTAACATTTAAGCTTTAAAATTCTTGGTTCTACAAAGATGTAATAAACTATTTATATACAGAGGGGCAAAAGTAGGTTAATGACAATAACAAATACAATAATTAATAAATAACAATACAAGAATAATGTATTCCTAAGTGTAAGCCTACTTTTGCCCACCCCTATATATACTCCTATATATGATTATTTTTATTTCATGGCTTTATATTTTTCTGAAGTTGAGATGCTGATTGAAAATTCACCTCTTCTATTTTATCCTACCATTTTCTTTTAACAATTAAGCCTGCTCCAACTATAATCCATACATCCACTATGCAACTATATATTGAAAAAATGCAATAAACTAGTACATATCATTAAAGATGAAAATACACCTTGAAATCCCCTACATTACCAATGTTTTACATTGATTCTTTAAATGTCTACATGGACAGAATCTTTGCAATCCTAAACAGCTTTCACTACTTTCTACATAAATCTATATTTAATTAGTCATTATCATGGAAAGTCTCTAACCTGATTTGCAATTTCATACAGACACTGTCTCTACACAGTTCCTTTGCCAGGTCCTACTCGTCTAAATAATGATAGCACTGGTGGTTGAACATCAGCCTCTGAACCAGGAAATCACAGTTCAATTCCTGGTCAGGGCACATAGATGGGTTGTGGGCTCAATCCCCAGTGTGGGTATTGCAGGAAGCAGCAAATCAATGACTTTCTCTCATCATTGATGTTTCTATCTCTCTCTCCCGCTCCCTTGATCTCTGAAATAAATAAATAAAAATTAAAAATAATGATAGGACCGTGGTTTCAACTGCCAAAATTGCCTGTCTTAACCCAAGCCAGAATTCATTTCCTCTTTTCCCCAGGAGAATACACAAAATAAAGAGCATCAGAGAGAGCAAAGAGTTTTGAACTTCAAGAATACTTTATTCTCTTTTTAAGAATTTCAACATGATAGAAATGACTTGGAATTCCTCCAGAGAAAATATGTACCATGACCCAAAAAGTCAGGGTCGACTATACAAATATACTAAAGACCACTGAAAATTCAATATGCAAACCTTTTTTATCTTTCAACTGGTTGGTGATACTCCTCACAAAGAGTGGACTCTGCTTTTTAACTTAATTTTTTTTTCTGTCTGGTCTGTATTAGAATCATAAAATCCTTGGTTCCTTCCTTTGGACATTATCCTTTTTCTTAGGTACTTCCATGCATAAATTTTTATTCAGTATTTGAGGTTATGTATTTCATACCCTTTAAATTTTTGTGAGTGCACAGATCATTTATAATAAAAGTTTATAGCAAAGTTCCAGAGATAAAAAGCTGGCACATTGTGCTTCTGAACATGCAGCTATGTCTACTTTTCGTCAACTGTCAGAGCTAACGAAAATCCCTTTCCTGAGTAAAAGACATCTCTTTTTAAATGGAATCAGAGGAAAGTTACTAACATTGAGGTATATTATTCAAATGTAACCGAAGCAGAGTACAGCAGGATTCTTATTTCTAGAAATGTTCCCTATGACCAGAAGAACCAACCACATAGTAGGTGTAGACGAAAAGAAGCCACGTGCTAACCTGACCAGCTCAGGGGAGGCCTGCGTGGTGATCTTGCAAACTCAGAGACCTAAAGTAACCACAAAAGATGGTTTGAAAATTAAATAACTACAACAGGTTATGGTGAGTAGTCATGTCCTGGGCCTGTATTTTCCCTGACAAAGATGAGCTTAGATCTTTCCTGAGCCATTTGATTTCCCCATCCAGGATAACATATCTCTGAGATGTCTGGGAAACTTGTGACTTCTTTTTTTCTGGAGCCCCTGGGGCACAACCAAATGTGGTAGGTGCCAGGACAGATACCACAAATTCCTTCATTATCATGTTAATTGTTCCTGCATTCACCTAAGTATGTGTCCATCATTTTACTTTTTATCCAATCCCAGGTGGAATTGCTTATCCCTCCTCCAAAATCCATCACCAGTGAATTTCATGTAACCAACCTATGTCCCTCCTTTGTTTGTGATGTATAAATAGAATTGTAACCTGCCATTCTGTGGAGCATTAACGCAATTCATTGAGCTTCTGCTTCCCAGCATATGTTGACAGTTTGGGGCTCAAATAAACTCACTAAAATTCTTTACAGGTTTCAATGTTTTTTTGTTTGTTTGTTTGTTTGTTTTTCGTTATCATAGGAAACTTCTTTCCAGTTTTTTTGAAAAAGTTCAAGTATTTTCTAGCAGGCATTTTTCTTTCATACTTCTGCTTCTTTAACTTATTTTTTCTTCTGATACAAGCAAGGAGGGTTATAGAAAAATCTTGAAGAAACTCATTCAATGAATATAGTAGGTCAAGAATAAATGTAGGCATTAGGAAATGTAAACAACACTGGCTACAATCAAATATAATTAGATTACAAGAATTCTTTGCAGCTCGCACATGGAGAAAATGTGCATTTTATGGTAAATGTCTATAATTTAGCAAATACAAAAGTTAGTATATCGATTAAGCATTGCCATATTTGAAACATTAAATGTAATTGAGTTGCACTGTATAATTCTTTTCACATTTACTACTGCAAACCCATGACTCAATGGGCTAGAGTTATACTTACATTGCCATTATATTATTTCCATATAAGCACACAAACCCGCTTAAGTAACTTTGTCTAGAATATTAAATACTAACAAAGGGGAATCATCTCACATTTTTTAAACTTGTGCTTTCTAAATAAATTTTCTCTCTATTCACACCACCACATTTCTGTCAAAATGACATGCCCCTCCAACCCTTATATAATATCTTTATATTTTTGAGAGATACAATATAAGTGGTCTGAAGCATCAGGGTAGTGGCTAACCATTCCGAAAAGCAAAAGACTCCACGTAGTAAAGCTGTTTATGAGACCATAGTAGTTGGAGATGAAATTGTAAATGGGAAAGTGTAGATTGCTTTGATTTAGAAAATCGTCATCATTAAACAGTTTACAAAGAGCCGACTGTTTCTGCATCATTATTCCCAATGTGTCAAAGTCAGCATTTCCCCAATATTTAAAGCACTCCCAACTTCCTCATAAATATTATTTATATTCCTGCACAGCCATTCAGCATATCAAGGAGTTTTACAGTCTTCGATAGTTACACAGTACAGAAACCTGAGCCAATGCATGTGAACCTGAAATAAACCAAATCAGAGCACAGTTTTCTCTCCAAGGAGAAATCATGGAGATCAGGGAATTTCACTGCCAAGTGTGACCCAAGGCACAAGGCCATTGCATGCTGTGCACATGGAGAGTTGCCCAAAAGGTCAGCACAGCTTGTATGCATGTAGCGGAAGCTTGCTACTGAGCAACTCAATCATGGATGAGGAGCTGGCCCCTGCACCAGCATTGCCATTTATTTTTATTCATTTGCTTTGTGTTGGAAGAGGCCTTCCTTGCTTATAAAAAAAATAGAATGCGACCCAGAATTTCCTTTTTTTACCTACTGAAACCCAACAAAGCCATTTCAAGTCACTGCCTCCAACAAAAGGCAACTAACCAGATGACACTGGTCACAGCTCTCTCTGAAAGTCTCAAGCTTTTGTCAGAAAGACCAATTTTGATTAGGCAATCTCACATAACTTTCAGCAGAATCCTTTGTATAATTCTTGGGTAGGTTGACAACTTTAAGCCATATGAATGGTAAAAGCAAATTTAAGTGAAATTTGCAAACAATGTCATTTATATTCAATACAGGATACAGACGTATGTAAAGTGCCTATTGCTTGGGAGACTCTGAGACTCTGGGCAATGCTGTCTGCCATAGATGAGGTGGTACCACAGGTACTGTGACTGGAGAAAGGAAGCTGGTAGCAGCTACAAGGTAAAAGGGAATCATTCAGGAAAGAAGACTTCAAATTTGTTCATTAAAACAGCAGTTCTTCAAGTAGCTAATATAAAAGCTTAATGTGTTAAAAAGAAAATACCAACATGAGAAATGTTTCCCACATAAATGGATAACTTACTGTATCCATTAAGCAACCCTGGAAAACATGGAGACTAAAGTCTCAAAGAAAAAGAAAACTACATAGAGAAAAGCAATTTACAGAATGAAAGAAGATTGTATAACATACAAAAATAAATAAATAAAAAGGTAAACAGATTAAGAGTGATCAAAGGAGCCAGGGGCTCTACAAAATACTATTTATTTGTTTGCTTTTGTCTATCTGGTTGACAAAGATTCAAACAGCATGATGACCTGTTGGGTTTTGAGGTCATGGCCAAATCACCATAACCTTATACGTATTGCTAGAAGATAAACTGGCAACATATATCAGAAGATTTGAAAATGGAAATTGCCAGCCTCGTTATCTACTTCTACAAGTGATCCTAAGGAAAGTGTCACGTTAGTACATAAATATGTATGCAGAGCAACTTAGAGTAGGAGAGAAAAATGAAAATGCCATATGTATCCAGTAATAGAAGACTAGGCCAATAAATTAAAGTTTTAATTGAATCTATGAAACCCAATCGCAGTGATGACTCTGCATACATAATTATTAAAGAGTAAAGTATATAATGCATTGCTGAGTGAAAAATGCTGTCCCAGAGAAATAAAGCGTACTATAAATATCTGTGTGATAGAACACATATTATTAATTAATGTCTCCAGATCCTCCCTCCCTAGCCTGTTAAGGTTTCTGCATTTCTCCCCTCCTCATTCTTCCCTGCCTCATCCTAGGCAGGCATTTTTTCTTAGATTTTTTAATACCATGTAAATTTAAGAAGAAAAAAGAACGATGTACAGAATAGGTGATACCAATCTGATACTGGATGGATTTTTTTTAGTGGGAGTTTTATCAGGAGAGAACTGTATAAAAAAAATCTTTTTAAAGGTGCAGGGGCTGCCACAGCATTTGATAGGTGTAGAGAGGAGAAAAAAAGCATAGGTTAGAGGTGAATTACCATGTTTCACATATTTAACCTTTAAACAATCCAAAAAATAAAAGAATTTCCATTAATTCTACTTGCAATTTCCTTTCTGTGGAGGAATATGG